>JADRCD010138113.1:0-37995 GCA_019843815.1 Montemys delectorum | reverse complement strand
TGCAAAGTTCTGAATTTGAATCTCTGTCATGCAACAGAAACAAAAAATACAATTAAAGTTGGAGAGATGGCTCAGTGGTAGGTTAAGAGCACTGACTGCTCTTTCAAAGGACAAGGATTCAAATCTCAGCACCCACATAGCAGTTCACAACTGTTTATAATTTCAGTCCCAAGGGATTTGAAGCCCTCCCATAGACATACATGGAGGTGAATGCCAATGTAAAAAAAGGAAAGAAGGAAAGAAAAAAACTCACTTAAATAATACATCAAGAGTAATCTCTTTGATTAAGACCAAGGGCCATCTCCACAGAGTCATATTTCATGTTGCTAACTTGGGGATGGTTGGACTTTACACACTGTTCTTCATATTTATAGTTAAATACTGTCAAGTTGCAGGAGGAAAAAAATGTAAAATTCACAGAGCTGTACAGTACTTCAAAATTTATTGTATTCCAGTTAAGAAATTTTTCATTTTAATTGCTCCAAATGAAATCAATAAAGACAGTAAATGATTGTATAATTGCAGCAACTGTTTCAAAGTAAATGAAATTTATTAAAGATCCTTTCATCATATGACTTTCAAACAAACCCAATGATTAATAACTAAATAGGGAAGTTCTCTACAGTTTGGCTGTCAGGAAGAATTAAAGAAACTAATTAACAGAAGACCTTAAAGAAACTTGGGATATTCCATAATCCTGATAAAAAGGAGAAAATCAGTATAACAAAGTAAAGAACAGATTTTTTAAAGCAGTTTATTCTTTCTTAATAATATGTATACCTAATCACAGAAAGCAAGCCAATAACATGTATTCAGGAAAACATAATATTCAAAAAAGAAGTAAGCATTCATAAGAAAAATCAGTATAAAAATACAACTTGAAAATTAAAGACCTGGTAATTAATTGGTAATTTATTTTGTAATCAAAATTTAAAAGAATGTTTAAAATATACAAAGCAAAAATAACTATGCTAGAAATGTGAAAATTGATAATAATTTTTGAAAAAACCCTTTACTATGTACTCCAAAATTCATGTAAATGTTCTTACATTTAACAAAGTAATGATACTTAAGAACATTTTCCTAAAGATTATTAAAAGAAATGAGTCATTCTATTCATTATAGATTTATTTATTATAGGAAAATACCATAGCTACTTAGCAAGGAGAAATGATTAAATATAATCTATAAACTGATACTGAATTAGCAGAAAGTAATTAAAGTTATTTATGAGGATTCTATGGAATCATATAGGAAATATTAAATGAAAACAACTTTCTGAAAGCTGTAGCTGTGCAGAAAATATGAAAAAACTTCATGTGTTAATTTCTTAAAATTCTATAGAAATCTGAAGAATATTCTCCTCTACTTCCTTCTCTACAGCTTTAGCCCCCCCAAAAGGCTATGGAAAGAAGGATTAAAAATTAAATTTTTATAATGCTGTCTAATTTTTAATTGTTCAGATTTCTACAAAAATGTAGTAATCTCCAGATAGGATACATTCTTTGAACCAAATTTGCATTATTATATGTTTAAAAGACCAACTTTTTTTTTTAACATGGTTAAAATTCACTTTATTTTTTATTACATGCTTTCTTTATTTACATGTCATATGATTTCTCCTTTCCCAGTTTCCCCTCCAAAAAAAACAAACAAACAATCAAACAAACAAAAACAACAAGAAAAACCCCTGTTGCCTACCCCCTTCCCCATGCTGGCCACCCCACCTTTTTACACTAATTGGCCCTGGCATTCCCATACACTGGGGCATACAACCTTCACAGGGCCAAGGCCTCTCCTCCCATTGATGATCAACTTTGCAATCCTCTACTATACACATGCTGCCAGAACAATCAGTCCCATCATGTATAGTCCTTGGTTGATGGTTGTGTCCCTGGGAGCTTTGAGGGGTACTGGTTAGTTCATATTGTTGTTGGTCCTAAGGGGCTGCAAACCCTTCAGCTCCTTTGGTCCTTTCTCTAACTCCTTCATTGGGGACCCTGTACTCAGTTCAATGGATGGCTGTGAGCCTCTACATCTGTGTTAGTCAGGTACTGTCAGAGCCTCTCAGGAGATAGCTATATTAGGCTGGCTTGTCCTTCTTTCAGTCTCTGATCCATAGTTAGGCTCTGCAACTCCTCCTGTGGGTATTTTGTTCCCTCCTCCTTTTAAGAAGGAATGAAATGTCCACATTTTGGTCTTCCTTCTTCTTGAGTTTCTTGTAGTTTATGGATTGTTCTTCCCGTATTCCGAACTTCTGGGCTAATAACCACTTATCAGAGAGTGAAAACACCAACTTTTAGTGATTAAACATATTTGGTCAACATTCAATTCAGAAAACTGAAATCTAATAGGAGGTTTTACCCAAGTAACTGTTTCATACTCAAGGAAGGAAAGAAGGAATGAAGGAAGGAAGGAAGGAAGGAAGGAAGGAAGGAAACAAAGAGGGATGGAAGGAAACAAGGAGGGAAGGAAGGAAGGAGGGAAAGAGGGAAAGAAGGAAGGAGGGAAGGAAGGAAGGAGAAAAGGAAGGAAGGAAACAAGGAGGGAAAAAAGACTTGCAGACGTCTAGGTAGTTTACTTAATGCTGAACTTCTTACTTGAAATCATCTGTACATCCTTAGAAGAGAGAAATCAAACAATGATTTCTTCCTCTGTGTTCATCCTCTGTGGTTATATGTGAAGAGAGCTACATAAATGGCACTGGTTGCAAGGTGAGTGATCTGCACAGATGTTTCTGTAGCTTTGATAAAATTCTGAGTCTCTTAGAGCTGAGTCCAAACTTGAGGACCAGGGAACTGAATCTTTCTCATATATTTATACCTGAGTGCACAGAATGTTAATAAATGTTTGTATGGAACTGCATTCCTGAAAAGTACCCAATCAGGACCATATCAAGTGTTTGTACTATATACCTGAATCACAGAGGCTTTTCAGATGGGTGTTTACTGTGCTCCAAAAAGAACTGTGAATAGTTCCATCATGGAAGTTTATGTGGTCATTTTAATTTGAAGACGTGAATTTTCCTGTAAGGCATTTGGGTTGTGATGAGCCAGTTTGATTTCTTTAGAGCTTGTAGTTAACAAGTTAGGTGAATGGAATAAATCTGCCTTCGTAATCTAGAACTGGCTGTGATACCTTAAATTCACTTTCCCTCTCTCTTGCTGGGAAACAGCTCCCAGAATCCCGTAATTGGCAATTAACCAGTAATATCCAAGCACAGTAATGTGTGAAGAGTCATTTGCTCATGTTAAATAAAAAATTATGATTATTTGGGACAAAGTGCATTGGACATCTTTTAATAACAAATATTATCTGAGAATTTCAGGTTTACAAATATTAGCTGATTATCCTATAAAGAAGGATGTGGGGTATTTTTCAGTATCTGCCTACCATATTTTGTTTGTGTTTGTGGCTCTGATATATTATTTGTTTTGTTTTCTGCTTTGTTTTGCTGTGTCTTGTTTTACATAATGGAATTGCAAAGTGTGAAATAAAAATAGTAGGATACTTAAAATGAATAAAAACCCATTGTCTTTTCAGGGACTTCAATACATGTAATTAAAAAGTAAACGAAACCATGTGTTGCAACCCACATAAAATGCATGTTTTCCAGTTAGAAATATTTTCTCAGCTGGGTTGAAATAATAAAAAGAGTATAAACATTTTTTTTTTTTTTTTTGGATTAAGAGTGACTGCTATACAGCAACTGCAAATTTTTGGAAACATCTACTGTACAAAGTAAAAATTGCATGACATCTTTTTCAGGCTGGAAAATTTCAGATTTTACTTCATTTATTTTAATTTTTTAAACTTGAAATAATGGAACTTTGATACAGTCCATCAATATGAGAAATCTTCATTTTACAAAGGTATTTTAAGTAATTATATCTTCCATATGTAATGAATATTGAAGTGTTATCTGAAGAAGCAAGAGAGAGAGAACAATAAAATGCAGACAGTACTGAGTATACAAAAACTCTTCATGTTATTACTGAGATGAAATTTGAACATAGAAGCAATAGCCTAAGCGGCAATGCCAGCAGAATATTTTAAGTAGATCTCAGAGTTTTTGTTCCACACACAGAAGTCCCAGTTCTTACTTCAGGGGACAGAACCTCTATGCTCAATGGGATGCTTTGTAAGTCAACCTGTACCCCATGAGAGCTGGAAATACAATGATTTTTGCTGCTTTTTCTGAATCATTTTTAAATATTAAATAAGCAGAACCATTTAAACAAAGATAGTCAACATGTAACTTGCATAAATTGAATATATATGCCACATATTTCAATCAATATCTAGTCCTTGAGAGAGATGGATATAATCACTCTCATATTTTATGTGAAAACTCACACACGCAC
The DNA here is from genome assembly GCA_019843815.1 of Montemys delectorum. NCBI lineage: Eukaryota > Metazoa > Chordata > Mammalia > Rodentia > Muridae > Montemys > Montemys delectorum. Next base: position 33,631 of record JADRCD010138113.1, on the reverse strand, counting down.
ACACACACACACACACACACACACACACACACAGCTTTCCACCTGTATTTTCTAAGAGACACTGGTGTGTTCTAGCTCCTTTACTTACCTTCTTTTTTCACATTTCATATCCACCAAACTCTATCTTCTTCCTCTCTCTGTCATACTAGAATCTTACACTTCAGCAGTGTCCCTAGAGTTTTCTATACTTACTTCACTGTCATATGAATTAAACTCAATTTACAGCATATTAAACTCTATTTCTCTTTTCTCACCCTCATGAACCCCTTTGAAGTTGTACATTAGTGCTTAGCTTTCTTGAGTAAAAAATTTTCATATTACAATTCTTTCATTGTTGGTATTCTGGTCTGGGATCAAAATAAAATCCTAGGTACCACATGTGTTGAATACATTATTTTGATCCTGACATAAACAGGAAAACAATGCATATATATAATATATATGACAATTAGATTATTATCTTATGTTGGATTTCAAGCATTTCAATTCATTACTGCTTCTTCTAAAGGTTTTTCATTTAAGAAGTACCAAATTACATTCTCACTTCTGTGCTATCATTTTGTATGTTTGTAATTTTGACTAGTGACAATCATCTTAATGTTAGTGTTCTTTCTTTACAAATGAAATTGATCATGTTTATATAAAGACCAATCTTATAGCCAGGGTGATCCTGAAAAACTCTGTTTCATAAAAACAAAACAAAACAAAACAAAAAACAAAAAAAGGATCGATCTTTGCTGCTAATTATGTAGTTTTATCATTTGTTCTTTTATTGATTGAAGATCCTTCATCATGATTTTTAGGTTTTTATATTCTTTTAACTGAAATAGAATTATATTAATTTCTCTCTTCCTTTATTCTCTCCAGACCTTATCAGGTAACAACCTTCCCTTTGACCTTTCACTTGACATCCAGTCTCAAGCTGTTAGGCTCTTTTTATTTGACTATTATTGCTACATATACATGTACATATGTATAATGTATACACAGATACATTTAAATACAACATGATGAGTTTATATTTATTGTTTGTGTATATATGGCTACAGGACTGACAATTCTGAATTAGAAAACCAATAAGCATCTCAAGCCTGGAAGAGGCTTGTTTCCCTTCTTTCTGAAGTTATTAGCTGCTATGAATGGGAGTCTGAAAGTTTTCCCCTTCCACGTCAATGTGTTCATTGATATTGCTATTTTTCTGGTCTTGTTTATGCTACCTTTTCTCAAAAAGGCTACTTCACATGAGACTTCCTGGTATTCTTGCACTTACTGTCTTTTCATCCCCACTTCTGTGATGTTCTCTGGGCAGAGCCCATATCTCTGATATGATATATCCATTGGGGATGGGCTGCCCATAATTTTACTCATAATCTTACACATTGTAATCGGTACTGGGTGTCTGTGATGTTCTCATTTGCTGTATAGAGAATGGGTGGTAGGTACACTTATCTGTGGTAAAAGGATAATATTTAGAACATAGTAAGGAATTCTGTTGTTCTAGTGAAGTGGTGTCAGTAGATTCTTTTCTAAAATCTATGATCTCACTAGCCCTACATAGCTCACTATATATCCAGAACCAGACATGATTTTCTTCCTGGTGAGTGGGTCTTAAGTCCATTTAGACAGCTGTTGATTATCACCAACATGTGTGTCACTTATTACACCTTTATCAACATCGCACCATGCTAGACCTTGTCATGTTCATAGGTGGATAAGCTGGTTAAGATAATTTAATTGTTTCCTTTCCTTAATAACTTGCACAGTATTTTCTGAAACCATGAAAACTGTACCACAGGAAAGAGGTTTCTAGGTCAGTTCTACCATGAATTATCCAAGTACTATGTCTTAAGAGTGCTGTGAATACAATAATGGCTTACCTGTAACCCTGGGAAGGAATCAAGAACTACCTTGATGATTTACATTGTTTTGGTAGTCAGTTAGACTACTTTGACCAACCATTTGAAAGGTTTTGCATTCTTGATACTTTGGTTATTGTTTTTCTCCAGTTCCTATGGAGCACATATTCACCAAGGCTTTGACTTCGTTTAGAATTTGCACTGTGTTTCTGTGGTTACTGCATGATATAGACTCACATCTGAATATTTGCAGCTAGGCTCCATGGATGAGTGAGAATGTGCAGCATTTTCCTTTCTCACTCTGGGTTATCTCACTCTAAATATAATCTTTTAAAGTTCCATCCACTAACTTGCACACAGCCAACCATCAGACTGAGCAGGGACCCCAATGGACATTTTAGGAAAAGGAACAAAAGAGCTGAAGGGGATTGCAACTCCATAGGAAGAACAACAATGTCAACTAACAGGGTCATCTAGAGCTCCTGTACTGGCTAGTTTTATGTGTCAACTTGACACAGGCTGTAGTTATCACAGAAAAAAGACAGCAGGCTGAGCAAGCCAGGAGAAGCAAGCCAATAAGAAACATCCCTCCATGGCCTCTGCATCAGCTCCTGCTTCCTGACCTGCTTGAGTTCCAGTCCTGACTTCCTTGTGATAAACAGCAATGTAGAAGTAAGCCAAATAAACCCTTTCCTCCCCAACTTGCTTCGTGGTCATGATGTTTGTGCAGGAAGAGAAACCCTGACTAAGACAGCTCCCATAGACTAAAGGTGGGGGAGCACTCTTATAGAGGCATTGGGGAGGGGGCATGGGATGGGGGTATTGTGGAGGAGCAAAAGGGAAGTATAACATTTGCAATGTAAATAAATAAAATAACCAATAAAAATAGTTTAAAATTAAGTCCAACAAGGCAACAAGCTCTTCCATTTCTGCCTTAGCAACAAAGTCTAGAAATGCTTTCTAAAAAGAAGCTAAAGGAAAGAGTCTTGTGGTATGTTTCAGAAATGCCTCCCTGGATTTCTCCCTGGACTGTAGTCCAAGCTGATTGCTGCTCTGTATTAACTGCTGCTCCTTCTGTCTTCCTTATTCTCTCCCTCCTCCTTGTGTTGTGGTGTCCTCTTGCACTTAAGCAGAGAATGGACCACAAGTATGTTTTTAATTTGCCATTGCCATCTCTGGGAACACAAAATTTAAACAGATAGTAAAATTGTGAAGTTTCCTCTTTTACTATCTATAATTTCAACCTAAAACTAATGGAAGCGAGAAGCCTTTCTGTCCCTATGATAAGAATATTATTATGTTCAACATAAATGAGATTAGTTGTACTGTAACCATTGTCAATAACTCACAAACCTATAGTTTCTTAACTGTTCATAAACTTATCCTTTACACCCAGACAACATTATTTATAACTTGTTAGAATTTTCAAATATATGTGCACTTATTTTCACTAAAATAATCATATATCAAATTATAAAGAGTAGGGCATGAAAGTTTTGTATAAAACATATGAAATCCCAATTTGATATGATTAAAAGTCTTTGAAAATACTGAATGCTGTGAATATGTATAACCTTAATTATTATCATGAAAGTTAATGAACTGTACTGACCTGTTGGCATCCTGTATTTGAAATTTTCAAGGCTCCCCAAGCTTTTATAGAATCTCTTCAGTTAATGTATCACACAGCAAATGTTTAAAGAGTATTGGACTCCATTTTGGCCCTGGTTTAGGATTTGAGGACAAACCAGAGCCTGGCTTGAATTTCAAGACTGGTCTCAGTCACTGCTGCTTACCTGGGGGACTCAGCAATACCTACTCTCCCTTGTTGAGGTAGAGCTTCTTTGCCATTGCCCCTGTCAGTCACTTGATACACTCTGTCACAGGCCCTGACTCATACATCATCTTACCCCACCAAAAATCCCTCTCCCTATGTTCTGAACTTATATGAGTGAGAGACTGATGCCATAAAACTGAGTTTCTGTTTGACAGACTCCCGGGATCTTTGTGTGTGTGTGTGTGTGTGTGTGTGTGTGTGTGTGTGTGTGTGTGTATGTTTTGGACTTTGACACTCACTATCCAGCTCAGCCCCAAAGAGACTAGGCTTGTTCTCTCCTCTTACCTGGACCTGCCTGCAGAGAGCTGACAGAAGAATATCTCTGCTGTGGGGAACTATGAAGAGAAGAGAGTAAAATACTCTTAAGCATTAAGTAATAGACTGATGGTGGAGAAACATAGATACTCAAAAGGCTACTGTGTGAGTGAAGTGGATTATTTGAAAGGCAGCATATCAGGGAAATGGAGTATCAGAGTGGGTCTTTCCATCTTCTGCTGTCCTCTTCAATTCCTTTGTTCAGTGTTTTAAAATATTCATTTTCCTGGTGTTTTCATTCCCTTGGTTAAGTTTGTAAAAGTTTTTTGAGGGTAGTTTGAAGGGAATTGTTCCCTGATTTTGTTCTCTGTGTGTTTGATGTTTGCCACAGGAAGCCTCAGATTTGTGCATGTTCCTTTTGTGCTTTGGTAACATGATGATTTTGTTTATTAGTTGTACACATTTTCTGGTGGAGTCTTTATGATCTTTTATGTATGAAACCACATTATATGCAAGAAAGGACCCAAGGAGCTGAAGGGTTCACAGCCCCTTAGGACAACAACAATATGAACTAACTAGTATCCACAGAGCTCCCAGGGACTAAGCTACCAACCAAAGTGTACACATGGTGGGACTCAGGACTCCAGCAGCATATGTAGCAGAGGATGGCCTAGTTGGTCATAAAAGTGAGGAGAGGCTCTTGGCCCTATGAAGGTTCTCTGCCGCAGTGTAGGAGAATGCCAGGGCCAGGAAGTAGGTGAGAATGGGTTGGTGAGCAGGGGGAGGGGAGAGAGAACAGTTTTTTTTGTTGTTGTTTTGTATTGTTTTTGTTTTTTTTATTTTATTTTATTTTTTCCTTTCTTCAGAGGGGAAACTAGGAAAGAAGATATCATATAACTTGTAAATAAAGTATCTAATAAAAAATAAATTAAAAAAAGAAAAAAAAAGACTTTGTCCTTTTCTGTTTGTATCTTATTTATTCACGTCCTTTTGTCCTATTAGTCCACATAAACACTATAGTGAACAGGAGGGAGGGGAAGGATTATCCTTGTCTTGTACATGATTTTAGTAGAAATATTTCAGGTTTTTTGCATTTAGAATGATGGTGGCCATTGGCCTCATATTTGTTGCAATTATCAAACTGAAATTTAGTCCTTATGTCTCAAGGTTCTTCAGGAATTTTATTGTGAAGGTGCATTATATTTTGTCAAAATTGGTTCCCAAAGCTAATGAGATGAGCATGTGCTTTATAACCTAGAGTCTATTTATTTGGTAGTATCATGGTTCCCACACTCCAACCTCCACAGCTCATAGATTTGACTACTTGGTCTCAAGTGACTGGCACTCTTTGAAAGGATTAAGAGACCTAGCCTTATTGAAGGAATTTTGTTGCTGGGTATGGGCTTTGGTGTTTCAAAAAAAAAAAAAACCCACTCATTTCAAGTCCAGAGTCTTTCTGCCTATAGATCTCTCTGCTCCTTCTCGAGCATCATATCTGCCTGCATGATACCATGCTTCCAGCCATAGTGATACTTGTCTAAACCTCTTAAACTATAAGCATCCCCCAGTTAAATGCTTTTCTATATATAGTTTCCTTTGTCATGGTGTTCTTCACAGTACTAGAACACCAGCTAAGACTGGTAAATTACTTTCACTTACAGAAATATATGTTAAACTATGCTCCTATATCTGGGGTGAAGTCAGCTTGATCATAGTGGATAATATTATTAATTTGTTTTTAAAAATCCAGTTTGCAAGTATTGCTATTGGGAATTTGGAGTCTGTGCTTATCAAGGAGTTTAGTCCTTTTTGTAGTATTGGAGTATCTAATCTTTGGTTTTGGTATTAAGCTCATATTAGTTTTCTTAAAAAAAAGAAAAAAACAACTTGGAAATGTTTGTTCCTTTTCTTTTAGACAATAATTTTATGAGTATTGTTGTTAACTCTTCTCTGAAAACCTGATAGAATTTTGTGCTTTATACAAATCAGTCTTTGGTGATTTATTACATTTTTATTTAGCTTTGGTGGGCAATATATATCTAGAAATTCATACATTTATTTCAGCTGTTCCAGTTTACTACAACAGAACGTTTTATAAAAGTACTTATGATTCTCTGAATTTCCTTGTTGTCTGTTGTATTGTCTTCTTTTGTCTCTAATTTTATTAACTTGGATCCTCCATTTTTTCCTTCTGGTTCACTAGACTTAAGGATTTTGACCATGTTAATATTTTCAAGGAACTAAATCTTTCATTTCAGTAATTTATTTTTTTTTCATTTCTAGTTCATTTAAGTACTGTATTTGGTTATTTCTTCCTTTCTACTGGTTTTTGAGTGCTGTGCTGTTTATTCTTGTTTTTCAAGGCCCTCATATTCATCACTAAGTGATTAATTTGAAATTGCTCAAGATGTAGCATTTACTTCTATAAACTTTATTTCTCATTGCACAACCTTCACAATGTTCTATAGATTTGGTATTTTTTTTCAGTTTCATTCAATTCTAGGACTTTTAATTCTTCCTTCTAGATTTCTTCTATAACTAAATTATCATTCCCTACTACATTTATTAGTTTCTATGAGATTCTGTACTTTCTGCTGTTTATGTTGTTTTTGATTTCAACTATATTCCATTGTAGTGGGATGGAATGACAAATATGATTTCAGTTGTCCTATATTAGTTGAGCCTTGATTTGTATCATAATGTTTGAGTGATTTTGGAGAAATTCTCATTTTAGTGCCTGAGTTGGATATTTTATTAGATCTATCTTGATTTATGAAGTCTCATCAACCCAGAGTTTCTGTTTAGTTGCTTTTCTTTCCATTTTCTTCATTTTCCTTCTTCCCAGATGAAAAATCTATTGTTGAGAGCATGGCTCGAGAAAGTCAAAGACTGTAAAATATTTTTTGAATGCAGTAAATCAAATCTGACATTTCACTTATCTTTATCCTCTAAATATTGGTCCTTGGTCAAAGTAGCTCTTTTTATTTCTGTCCATGTTTTATTCCCTTTCTCTCTAATATCATATCCTTTTGTTTTTCCTCATTTCTCCCTTTCTCTACTTATTGTAAGGAAATAGCAGATTCAGGAATTGTTAAGTGGCCAAGTACTTCAGAATGGGTAGAATCTCCTTGTTTTAAAGTTTCTCTTCTTATTGTAAGGAAGTAGCAGATTCAGGAACTGTTAAGTGGCCAAATACTTCAGAATGGGTAAAATCTCCTTGTTTTAAAGTTTATCACCTCAGAGTAATAACTGGGTTTTACCTTCAATCTAGTTGATGAAAAGGATCTCAAGAACTAGGTTTTCAGGACTCTCTTAAGCATTTTTTTCAACTAAGTTTTTTAAAGCAATTTTTCAGTGCTTCATGAAAATTGATAAAAGAAGTTTATTTCATCTGAAATCCCCCAAGGCATCAGTCTTTATTTGTTAAAATTACACTAATAACATTTTGAAACCATATCTTAATGAATCAAAATATTGAAATGAAATCAGATCATTTTATATATAGATAATCAATATATAACTACTCAACTTAGAAGTAGTTATATAGTATTTTGAAACACATAAAATAAATGTTTAAAAGTTATATGAACCTCCCAGTTATTGCTGCTGGGGCAGACACATATTTGGTCTGCTCCCTTGAAGACTGTATATCCAAATCCATTCTAGAGGACTTGCTGGCTGCACTCTGGGCAGTTGGTAAGAATCCCCTAACTGCTCTGCAGAGTCCTGGAGCTGCTGCTGGGAGTCTAGTGAATACAGGGCCCACCACCCAACAAAATCCCAGCCTACACAAAGACCACTCAACTTCTATCTCTTCCACCCCTTCCACTGAGTCCTTGCTGCTGGGGCAGACTTCTAGTTGGTCTGCTCCCTTGAAGATACCATATCACCATCTATCCTAGAGGACCTGCTACATTCAGAGCAGTCGAGGATCAGCTGCACTCAGGGTACTTGGACAACAGCTTGACTGCTCCACTGATGACCCAACAGTCTGAAGGTCTCCCATGAGATCTACTGCAACCATGGCAACAGATAAGCAGCTATTCTGCTCCTGTGAAGAGGTCCCAATTGGAAAATCCCACAGTTGGATGGATATAGCCAGGGCTAACAGGAGACATGAAACAACCCAGGGACAAAAGAGGTAGACTTTATACAGTTACCCAGACCAAACAACACCAGGGATATCCAAATGGCTAAAAGAAAGTACAAGACCATAAGTAACTGAAGCCAAAATACATGAGCATCATCAGAACCCAGTTCTCTCACCACAGCAAGATCTGAATACACTAACATACCTGCAAATCATGAATCTGTCCTAATATACTAACTCATAATGATAATAGAGTCCTTTAAGGAAGATATCAATAACCCACTGAGAGAAATAGATGAAAACACAGGTAAACAGGTGAAGGAATTGAATAAAGTGATCCAAGACCTAAAAGTGGACATAGAAACAATTAAGAAAATACAAATGGAGGCAAACCTGGAAATGGAAAACCTAGGAAAGATGTCAGGAATTACAGATTACCAACAGAATACAATAGGATACAAGAGATAGAAGAGAGACTATCAGGTGTAGGAGATACAGTTGAAGAGATTGACACAACTGTCAAAGAAAATTCAAAACAAAAACTCAAATCATCCAGAAAATTCAGAACACAATGAAAAGACCAAATCTAAGAATAATCAAAATAGAGGAGAACGAAGATTTCCAGCTTAAAGGACCTGAAAATATCTTCAACAAAATCATAGAAAATTTACCCAACCTAAAGAAAGCTATGGCCATAAAGGTACAAGACTCCTATAGAACACCAAGTAAATGGGACCAGATAAGAAAATCTTCTTGTCAGATAATATCAAAACACTAAATCTACACAAGAAAGAAAGTATATTAAAAGCTGTAAGGGAAAAAGACTGAGTAAAATACAAAGATAGACCTATCATAATTACACTGGACTTCTCAACAAAGACTATGAAAGACAGAAGAGCCTGGCCAGAGCACATGTAGGCTCTAACAGAACACAAATGCTAGTCCAGGCTACTAGACACAGCAATATTCTCACCATAATTGGAGAAAACAAAATATACTAGGACAAAAGCAAATTCAAAGAGTATTTATTGACCAAACCAGTGCTACACAGGATTCTAGAGGGGAAACTCCAAAATGAGGAAGGTACCTTCATCAAAGAAAGAAAAAGGTACTAAAGCATCTTACAACAAATCCAAAAGCAGAGAGCCACAAGCACATTAAGCCATCTACAAAAACAAATATATCAGGAGCCTACAGTCATCTCTTTTTAATATCTCAATATTAATGGACTCTACTCACATATAAAAAGACATAAGCTAATAGACAGGGTACACAAATAAGGTCTAGCATTTTGCTGCATACAAGAAACACACCTCAACACAAGGACAGACACTATCTCAGAGTATAAGGATGGAAAATCGTCTTCCAAGAAAATGGTCCCAGGAAACAAGCTGGAGTTGCCATCCTAATATCCAACCAAAATTTATCAAGCACGATGAAAGATACTTCATATTCACCAAGGGGTAAATCCACCAAGAGAAAATCTCATTTCTGAATATCAATGCCCCAAATGCAAGGACACCCAAATTCATAAAAGAAACTTTACTAAATCTCAAAATACACATTGAGCCCCATACAATAATAGTGGGAGATTTCAACACCCCACTCTCATAAATTGACAGGTCATTGAAACAGAACTAAACAGAGATACAGTGAAACTAAGACAGATTATGAACCAAATGGATTTAAGAGATATCTACAGAGCATTTTAAATTAAAACAAAGAATACACCTTCTTCTCAGAACCTCACAGTATCTTTCCTGAAACTGACCATATAATTGGACACAAAACAACCCTCAACTGATACAAGAATATTGAAATAATACCATACATCCTATCAGATCATCGCGGTTTAAGGCATATCTTCTATAACAGCAAAAGCTACAGAAAGCCTACATACTCATGGAAACTGAACAACTCTGACTCAATGACAACTTTGTCAGGGATGAAATAAAGGAAGAAACTAAAGACTTTCTAGAATGTAATGAAAGTATTGACACATCATACCCAAATTTATGGGACAAAATGAAAGCAATGCTAAGAGGAAATTTCATAGCACTAAGTGCCATGGTAAAGAAACTGGAGACATCTTATATTAACAACTTAACAGATTAACTGGGAGCTCTAGAACAAAAAGAATCAAAGTCACCCAAGAGGAGTAGAAGGCAGGAAATAGTCAAACTGAGGGCTGAAATCAACCAAATAGAAACAAAGAAAACAATACAAAGAATCAACAAAGACAAAAGCTGGTTATTTGAGATAATCAAGAAGATAGATTAAACCCCTAGCCAAACTAACTAAAGGACCAAGAGTATCCAATTTATCAAAATCAGAAATGAAAAGGGAGACATAACAACAGAAATGGAGGAAATTCAAAAACTCATCAGATCCTACTCTAAAATACTATACTCAAAAAAACTTGAAAACATAGATGAAACAGCTGGTTTTCTAAACAGATGCGATATACCAAAGTTAAATCAAGAACAGATATACTATCTCAACAGGCACAAGGAAATAGTATAAATCATTCAAAACTTCCCAAGGGGGTAAAAAAAAAAAGGCCCTGGGCCATATGCATTTAGTGCAGAATTCTACCACACCTTCAAAGAAGATCTGGTACCATTTTTCCTTAAACTATTCCATAAAATAGAATGATAGGGAACATTAACTAACTCATTCTATGAATCCACAATTAATCTGATACCTAAACCACATAAGGACCCAACGAAATAAGAGAACTTCAGACCAAACTCGATTATGAATATCAATGCAAAAATAATAACATTTATAAGAACACACCAAAACCATATTCACCACGATCAAGTAGACTTCATCCCAGGAATCCAAGTTTGGTTTAATATACGAAAATCCATTAACATAATCACAAAGAAACAAACACAACAAAAAAATATTTACTTGGCTGAAATAGCCTCTACCTTTTTCTAAGAGGTAACACCGGCTCCCTGGGCAAGAATCTACGGCTGTCCCTGCGGGCAGCTGCCTGGGTGAAGATTTATGGCTGCCGAAAGAGGCCCCAGCTTTGTCTTCCTCTTCCCAGCAGGCAAGTGGGGGCTCCACACAGTGGGCACGGCAGAGTGGCAGAGCCTAACCCCCTCTGCTGAACATGCTGAGTGGCTGTGTGTTTTTGTTTAAAATAAGAAGAAAACATGTAATAAGCCCAATTTGCAGTGTCAAACTAGCTGTGCCTGTTCCCAATGATGGGTAAGATACTTGCCAGTAGATATTATGCTACAGGTTATGTTCATTTAAGCATCATAAGAATTTGCATGTAAAACTGTGCCATTTGAGTATGCCTTTGTCCTGCTATTTTCTAAATAGAAAGGGAGGAATTGTGACCCTCCTACATCTGAGGGCTGATTCTTCAGACCCAGCATTGCCACAGATAACCACACCTCTCTGCCCACCTCCTGCTAATTGCCACACCTCTCACCAGTTACACCGGAAGTCCCGCCTCCAGAGTTTAAAGAAGTTTCTGATTGGGCCAAGTTGCTGAGGAACTTGGGGGAGGGATTTTGCCTTACCTATTCTACCTGTTTGCTTGTAACAAAGAGAATTCAATGAAAGATGGCAGACTGATAACACACCATGTGTTAGTCTAATTTTTATGAACCCTTCTTGCAGTTCCAGTACCCCAAAATTATTCAGGACCTTGATCCCATTCCAGAAAACCATTTGGTACATGTAGACTCTGGCTGGCTACAGATTGGTGCCTGAACAGGGACGAGAGATGGAGAAGAAAAGTACCCTGCTACCTCAAGAGAAGCTTCTCTCAAAAAATAAAAAATAAAGATGGAACGGCAGGTTTGCCAGGGTAAGTCAAGACCACACTGGCCCAATGGTGGTCTTTTGTTTAGTGAATTCGGTTGCAGCAGCAGACAATCAGGACCAGGAACAGGCAGTTGTCCAGTGGTCATGTGTAGGGCCACACACAGGCGGGCAGGGTAGATCATAAATAAATAGATAAAAAGTACATAAAAAGGGCAAAGTTTGGAAACAAAGCAAGGGATAGGTGTAGGAAAATAGAAAAGAAAGGAAAAATGGACTTCAGAGCTATTCCAGAGACACAGAGAAGCCGAGAGACATCTTTCTTTCTCTGTGGCTTATTCAGGAGAAAATACTAGTCTTTATATTTTATGTTATATGTTGCATATAAATTTGTTTATTTGTTTCATCTTGAATAGTAAATGCGTGTCTTTGTCTTGCGTTTTTGTCTTAAGTGGTGTTACTCATGGTCAACATGGCAACTGGAAGCTGATAAGCACTGCCCACCCTCCCAGTACAGGCGGGGAGGCAGTCACTTGCCATGGTGGGAACTCTGTGATATGGGTAATAGTGTGACAAACCTCACAAGCCAGTTGTGATGGCACATGCTGGTAAAATCTCCTGAAGTAAGCAGTAGCCAGGGGCAAAAGCTCAGCTCTGGCAAAAATACTGTGGGGAAGAGGCTGCTGGGTGCTTTTGTGGTTGTGTAGCCATTCTCCGCTCCCTGGCTCCCCAGTTGTGCAGCACTGTATGGGACACAGGGCGACTCCTGACAGGCAGAGGGACCATGCTGTTCCCAAGGTGGTTTAGGCCTGTGGTGTGTGCGACAGAGAAGCTGTGGCTCCTGGACAGCAGGCAGCGGTCCCTGTGGACAGCTGCCCAGGCAGGGATTTACCGTGGCCAAAAGAGGTCCTGAATTTTTTTCAAGCCTGGTACAGGCAGAGAATATCGGAAGTTGGTAAACATTGACAGTTGTTTCCTGCACCAAGATGGCTGAGGTGCCATTTTCGCGCGTGCATGTACAGACGGTCTCTACACAGTGCCTTACTGACTAAAGTTTTGCTTAGCTCCATCTAGTGGCCATAAAAATAATTACAGGCTCTTGATAAACTGTTTCAAAAGATTTTCTGCTACTAAATACAATTCAGAGAGCCTCAAGCAGAGGTTCTTTTTGTAACTAACAATGCCTTTACAGCACCAAGGTTACAAAAAATGTTTTAAGTAAAAATCAGCTTGAAAAGGAAGTAGGGATAAACAATAAATTGCCCTTGAAATCTTTTGGGTGTAACTCAGGTGCTATGCTCAGAAATATTTACTTTTGAGTTAATGGAAAAGCACAAAGAGGCCTCAGTAAGGTCTAAAAGACTTTCCTTTTGTTTTACAGACCAGGCCTAGAGAAGATTTCCTGGCCTTGTCTCACTTTTACCTTCTAGAAATCGATTTTAACAAAATGACAACATTATCACAGGCCTATCCAGGTGTGGTTCAAAGTAATTTTAAATTTGAGACTTATGGAGAGTCAATGAGGTCATGAAACTTATAGAAACATTACAATCTGATTTGCCTATTTTGAGTAGACTTATTGTGTATTTAGGAGATTCTTTTTCCCTCGACATCCAAGTAATTTTAAAGATTTATTTCTAGTAAATTTGTAATCATTAAAATATGTTGCCTTTAAAAATGGCTGAAAGACTTATATGTAATTTCATTGTCTCTGCTTCAGTACAAGAAGCTAAGACTTGAAGTTTCTCAGTGTAAGTTAACTATTAAAACATCAGCTACTTCAAGAGAGTTATGTCAAAAATAAAAGATGAGTTACTTATTTCAAGTTACTTTTGGCTAAGATCTAATCTTAAGCTCACCATAAGACTTAATCCTTTGATAGAAATTTACTGGTGAGACAAATAGCTTTTCAGATATCAAAGAAATTTTCTATCACTTGTCAATCATGATCAATTACAATCAAAATTTGCTCACTCCCAGAGCCCTTTTATCTAAGAAGCAAGCTCAGTCTTGGAGCACAAAGACACTTTAGCTCAATCTTGGAGCTTCTAGCATGGAAGTTACTTAATTACAACTGAACTGAAAGCCTATTGAAGTCAAAGCTGTTGCAAAGGCTCCTAACTTGGGAATTACTATTTCACAACTCAATTAGGTGTCTATGCCCAGCTGCCTATCAGCACACCAGCGCTGCTTCACATGCACTTCAGAGAAGGCATTCCCCAGAGAGTCTGTGGCAGCTCCTGGACTTTGTAGGCGATAAAGGCATGTCTTGACATTGGCTGCACAAATGGAAGGTGCATTTTGGAAACCTGTATCTTCAGACTAGGTCTCTGGAAGTAATCAACCTAAGACAGGAACACATGCTGAGTGGCTGTGTGTTTTTGTTTAAGATAAGAAGAAAACATGTAATAAGCCTGATTTGCAGTGTCAAACTAGCTGTGCATGATCCCAATGATGGGGAAGATACTTGCCAGTAGATGTTATGCTACAGGTTATGTTCATCAAAGCACCATAAAAATTTGTGTGTAAAACTGTACCTTTTGAGTATGCCTTTGTCCTGCTGTTTTCTAATAAAAAGAGAAGAATTGTGACCCTCCTACATCTGAGGGCTGATTCTTCAGACCCCGCCTTGCCACAGATAACCACACCTCTCTGCCCACCTCCTGCTAATTGCCACACCTCTCCCCAAGTTCCAGTTACACTGGAAGTCCCGCCTCCAGAGACTAAAGAAGAAGTTGCTGATTGGGTCAAGTTGCTGACAAACTTGGGGGAGGGGTTTTACTTACCTATTCTACCTGTTTGATTTTAACAAAGAGAATTCAATGAAAGATGGCAGATTGATAACATACTATGTGTTTCTCTAATATTCATGAACCCTTCCAGCATTTCTGGTACCCCAAAAATTATTAGGACCTTGACCCCATTCCAGAAAACCCTTTTGTACATGTAGCCACTGGCAGCTGCAGATGATTACCTTACATGAAGAAAAATCATTTGAAAAAATACAACACCCTTTCATGTTAAAAGTATTGGAGACATCAGGAATTCAAGGCCCATATTTAAACATATTAAAATCAACTTACTATAAACCAACAGGCAACATCAAATTACATGGTGACGTATTTGAAGCAATCCCACTGAAATCAAGGATAGGACAACGATGCCCATGCTCCACATATCTATTCAAGATAGTACTTGGAGTGTTAGCTAGAACAATAAGACAACAAAAAGTGATCAAGTAAATACAAATTGGTAAAGAATATATGACTATTTGCAGAAGATAGCAGAGTATACATAAGTGATCTCAAAAATTATATGAAAAAAACTTGTCCAGCTGATAACAACTTTAGCAAAGTGTCTGGATATAAAATTAACTCAAATAAATCTGTAACTTCCCTTTATACAAGTGATAAGTAGGCTGAGAAAGAAATTTGGAAAAAAATTTCCTTCATAGTAGCCACAAATAATATAAAATATCTCGGCGGTAATTCCAAAGAAACAAGTGAAAGACCTATATGACCATAAGTTCAAGTCTCTCAAGAAAGAAATCAAAGAAGATCTCAGAAAATGACGAGAACTTACATGCTCATGAATTGACAAAATTAACATAGTAAATATGACCATCATATCAAATGCAATCTAGAGATTTAATGCAATCCTTATCAAAAATCCCAACATAATTCTTCAAAGACATGGATAAAGCAATTCTCAAATTCATCTAGAAAGGCAAAGCACAAAGAATAACAAAATAAATTCTTAACAACAAAAGAACAGCTGGGGGAAACACCATCCCTGACCTCAAGCTTTACCACAAAGCAATAGTGATAAAAACTGCATGGTAATGATACAGAGACAGACATGTTGATCCATGAAATAGAACTGAAGACTTTGAAATAAAACCATATACTTATCATCACTTAATGTTGACAAAGAACTATTTTAGAAAATTTCTTTCTATTTTTCTACATTTCTATAATTTCTATTATAAAATATTTCTCAGGATTTTTGCTTGAATCTATGAAGTGCCACCCATTCTCTGGATTAAGGGGGACTCTTTAAATTCTGTCTCATTCTATTATAATATTATTTGCAATAAGAACTAGAAACGTTTATAAATCATTTCACAAATTGTCCTGTATTTGTGTATCATAGTGTCTATAGCCAGATTAAGGAATTCTAATATGTCAATGAATGTAAATTAAGTGACTATTTCTGCGAGTAGACTAAAATGTTATTGTAAACTAAAGCTTTAAAAGGTTATTGATATATTTTCCTCTTAACTGATTTTATTTTTATAATATATCAGCCACATATCAAATAAACATTTATCTTGTGATTTGTGGTTTCTATTTTGATAATTATCTCTTACTTATCCTTGATTTCATAAGCTTTTACCCATTATCTTATTCTTGTGTTTGTATTAAACCAAGTGTGTGAAGATTGATTAGAACTATGATCAAGAATCTATTTAATTCCAAGAGAAATTGAAGACAAAATATCTATATAAAATCAAATAAATACTAGCCATGTATTTTACTAATGTAATCATGAGATTCTTAAGTATTAAAAACCATCGAATCTGTACATTCTGCAACTGCTATTTCACTATTGTTTTTCTTAATAGTGATTATGTAGAAAAATTAAAATAGACCCATAGTTGTCTTCTTGCACAAAGCTCAAGTACAAGTGGATCAAGGATCTCTATATAGGAGCAGATATACTCAATCTAAAAGAAGAGAAAGTGGGAAAAAGCCTTGACCTCATTGGCACAGGGAAAATTTTCCTAAACAGAACTCCAATCACTCATGATCTAAGATCAAAAATTGATAAATGGGACCTCATGAATTTGGAAAACTCCTATAAGGCAAAGGATATAGTAAATAAGACAAATCAGCAACCTACAGATTCAGAAAAAAATCTTCACTAATCCACATCTTATAGAGGGTTAATTTTTAAAATATATAAAGAACTCAGGAAGCTAATCACCAAAAAACAAAACAACCCAATCAAAAAATGGGGTATAGAACTGAACCAAGATTTCAAAACTGAGGAATCTTGAATGTCTGAGAAGCACCTAAAGAAATGTTCAAACTCCTTAGTGATCAGTGAAATATAAATCAAAACGACACTGATATTCCACTTTATACATATCAGAATGGCAAAGATCAAAACCTAAGGTGACAACACATGTTGGAGAGGTTGTAGAGAAAGTAGTGCACTCCTACATTGCTTGTGGGATTGCAAACTGGTACATCAACCCTGAAAATCACTGTGGAGGTTCCTCAGAAATGGGAAATAGATCTACCCAGCAATACCAGCCTTGGAAATATACCCAAAAGATGCCTCACCATGTCACAGGGGCACATGTTCCACTATGTTCATAGTGACCTTGTTTGTGATAACTAGATGCTGGAAATAACCTAGTTGTGTTCCCACAGAAGAATGGATTCAGAAAACATGGTTCATTCACACTATGGAATTAAGTTATCAATCAGTTATTAAGAATGAGAAACTCTCGAGTTTCATAGGGAAATAGATGGATCTAGAAAATATCATCCTGAATTAAGTAACTTAGACCCAAAAGGACATTCATGGTACATACTTACTAATAAGTGGATATAAGCCAAAAAATAAAGTACAGAACACCCAAGATAAAGTCCATAGAACTCAAAAAGTTCAACAAGCTGAAAGGCCCAAGTGAGGACATGTCAGTCCCACTTGGGAGGGGAAGAAAGCAATCACAAGTGGGGAGGGAAGAACCTGAGAGGGAAAGAGGACAGTGGGGGCATAGTGAGTGGGGGTGAGAGGTGAACCTGATCTGGTATTGAGTGAGGGAAAAGGACTAAAGTTCTGTGGGACAGCAGAAAGAATGGGAAATGTCAACCTCTGGAGATAGAAAGTTGGGGTGACCCTCCAGAATGCACCAGAAACCAGGGAGGTATAAAGTGGGATCCAGCTCAAGGGTAGTCCCCAAGGCCTGACACTATTACTGAGACTATGGAGTGCTCACAAAAAGGGACTTAGCATGACTTCACTCCAGAAGACCCAACAAGCAGCTGAAAGAATCAGATGCAGATATTTTGACCCATCCAATGCACAGAACCAGCTTACCCCTGTTGTTGAATTAGGGAAGGCTGAAAGAAGCTGAGGAGAAGTGCAACCGTGTTGGAGGATGAGCAGTCTCAAATAAATAGTACTTGGAGTTTTCAACACCCCACTCTCACTAATGGACAGATCATTGAAACAGAAACTAAACTGAGACATTGACACTAAGAGCGATTATGTACCAAATGGATTTAACAGATATCTACAGAAAATTTCACCCTAAAACAAAAAATACACTGTCTTCTCAGTACCTCATTGTACCTTCTCCAAAATCGAGCATATACAAAACAACCCTCAACTGATACAAAGAAATTAATATTATATCATTCATCCTATCAGATCACAATGGCCTGAGGTTGGTCTTCAATAACAGCAAAAACTACAGAAAGCCCACATACATAAGGAAACTGAACAACTCTTTACACAGGGAAGAAATAAAGAAAGAAATTAAAGAATTCTAGTAATTTAGTGAAAATGTTGACACATCACACCCAAACTTATGGGACACAATGAAAGCAGTGCTAACAGGAAAGTTTATAGCACTAAGTGCCCTGGTTAAAGAAAAAAAAAAAAAAAACCTGGAGAGATCTTACACTAACAACATAACAACACACTTGAGAGCTCTAGAACAAAAAGAAGCACACTCACCCAAGAGAAATAAAAGGCATTAAATTGTCAAAATCAGGGCAGAAAACAATCAAATAGAAACAAAGAAAACAATACAAAGAATCATTGAAACCAAAATTTGGTTATTTATGAGAATCAACAAGATAGATAAACCTCTAGACAAACTAACTAGAGGATCAAGAGGCAGAGAGAAAGACCTAGGTGCTAAGAAGAAGGTGTATTCTATTCCAAATTAATAAAATCAGAAACAAAAAAGAAGACATAACAACAAAGATGGAGGAAATTCAAAAAATTATCTGACCCTACTATAAAAGCCTATACTCGACAAAACTGGAAAAGCTACATGAAATGAATGGGTTTCAAGATAGATACCTCATAGCAAAGTTAAATCAAGAGCAAGTAAACTATCAAAACAGGTCCATATCACACAAGAAAATAGAAAAAGTCAATTAAAAAACTACCCAACAGAAAAAAAAAAAAGGTAGGGCAAGATGGATTTTGTGCAAAATTCTCCCAGAACTTCAACGAAGACCTGATACCAACTTTCCTCATACTATTCCAAAAAATAATAAGAGAAGGAACACTACATAACTTGTTCTATGAAGCCACAATTACTCTGATATCTAAATCATACAAGTACCTAACCAAAAATGAGAGCTTCAGCCCAATCTCTCATAGGAATATCAATGCAAAAATACTCAATAATGTTCTTGCAAAGAGAATTAAGAACACATCAAAACAATCATTCCCCATGATCAAGTTGGCTTCATTCCAGGGAATCAAGGTTGGTTTAACATAAAAAAAATCCATTAATGTAATCCAATACATTAACAAACTCAAAGAAAAAAACACGTGATCATCTACTTAGATGCAAAAAATCATTTAACAAAGCATAAAGCCTCTTCATGTTAAAAATATTGAAGAGATCAAGAATTCAGTGCCCATACCTAAACACAATAAAAAGCAATTTATTGCAAACCAACAATCAATATCAAATGGATACATACTTGAAGCAATGCACTTAAATCAGAGACAAGACAAGGATGTCTACTCTCCTCATATCCATTCAATATATTACTCAAAGTGCTCCATAGGGCAATAAGACAACAAAAGAGAACAAGGGGATACAAATTGACAAAAAAGAAACTAAGTTATCACCATTTACAGATGACATGAAAGTATAAATAATAGACTCCAAAAATTCTATCAGAGAACTTCTACAGCTGTCAAATAACTTCAGTAAAATGGAAGGGTACAAAATTAACTCAAACAAATCAGTAGTCTTCCTTTATGCAAAGAATAAAAAGACTAATGAAAAATCTAAGGAAATGACTCCCTTCACAATAGCCACAAATAATATAAAATATCTTGGGGTAACTCTAACCAAACAATTGAAAGAGTTTTATGACAATAACTTCAAGTCTCTCAAGAAAGAAATTGAAGAAGATCTCAGAAAATGGAGAGATCTCCCATGCTCATGGATTGGCAGAATTAACATAGTAAAAATGGCCATCCTACCAAAGGCAATTTATAGATTCAATGCAATCCCCATCAAAACCCCAACCAAATTCCTCCACTTTGCTGAATAGGCAATATAAGCTTAGATGAGGTAAATATAACCATAATCTAAAATAAGTAATGTTTTAAGACATAGGACTTATTCCAAGTGCAATAGAGAAAAAGGAACTAATATATACATAGAATCACATTGTTAGGTCAAACTGCAATAAATTCACCACAGCCACCTTTCTTCTTGCATAACTCCCTGAAAGACCCTTCTTGAAGCAGTAAAGAACTAGTAAAGGCTCCTCACTGGCAGACATCAAATATACTAGATCAAGGAAAAGAAACTTCATCTAAAGAATCTTCTCTTTCTTCTAGGGCAGAAGAGTATAGTCTATCAGTTGCTGGTAAAAGGATGAACGGAAGAGGCTCACAAAACATTTCAGTTTGTACAATGCGCAATGAACCTGTTAATGGACTTTTTTTTAATTAATTTTAAGAAAAGCTTGGCAGATTGGATGGTAGTATTGATAATTATCAGGAATTGGTTTATTTTAACCATTGGGATTAGAATTCCGAGGATTGTAATATAAATGTTTCTGAATTGTTGACATTTAGAAACAAAGTCAAAAAGAGCAAGCTAGTTTGGTGACATAGTATCCATAAAAGAACATAGACTTCATGGGACATTTCAAGAATGTTAATGTTGACCAGTATTATTTTCAGGTTCATATATGACCAAGATCCTACCTATTCATTCTCAGCTTTCTATAAAAAATTCTATACATAGGTCACATTGAGATTATTTGCACAGTCATATAAAATAATTTCATTGTTCTACAATATATAAATTGAATATCAATAGCACAGCTTCAAGGTAAAAATAAGCCCAATAGACGAGTTTCTATTCCTTTTGCTGTGAGGAATAAAACACTTGTTAATTTCCCCCCAAAATTTCTCCTACTGTAACACAAGTTTAACCTAATACCCATGAATCCTTCTTTTTAAACTTCCATGTATACTTGTTTTATTCCAATCAGTTACCAATCACCAGCTTTGGGAGTCTTGCCAGGCTCAAATTGATATTTTCTCTCTGTCTCTCTCTCTGCATATGAATCAAGATGTAGCTCTCTGCTACTGCTCAAGATCCATGTCTGTTGCCATACTTTTGCCATTATTATAATGGATTGAAACTCTTAAACTATAAGAAAATCCAGTTATAAACTTTCTCTTATAGTAAATGCTCTGGACTTAGTGTCATTTCACAATAATAAAATAGTGACTAAGAAATCCATTGAACATCAAAAGATAATTAAGAACAAGTTTGAAAATCTCATCCCAATAAATTGAGGAATTTGGAATTTTGCTGGTTATTATGTATTTTTATGGGACAGTATTATACATTTTCAAATTTTTTCATAGTGATATATAGTGTATCTTGGTCATAGCCATCCTCACATTCTCCTTTCAGATTCCAAAGATTGTTTCCCAAATATCTCATGTCTTCCACTCAACTTCATTGTAATAAGAATTTTGGATTTTACTTTCTTTAAAATACACAGACATTTAAGAATGTGCTTTCAGTTAATGCAGGTGTGGGCCTCCTTCAGATTTTCCAATGCGACTGACTACCATTTTCCTTATCATCTAGCAGGGTCATGATTTTTGCCAGCTTCAAATAGTTTTAACAGTTGTGTATTATTTGGAATTCAGGGACATTCATAGGGAGTATATAAATACTAGGTTCTTGGGGGTTATGTTGGGTATTGGTAATGTGTTGTTGATTCTGTATCTTGGACATTCAGTGGGATTGGTTGTGGTTTGATAACTTTATTACTAAAAGATGAAACAAGAAAAAAAGTAATTGGATACTAGATTCATACCTCTCTCTCCCTCTTATTCTTTCTCTCTCTTTCTCTCTTAGTCTCTCTCTTTCAGTGTATCATTTATTTTCCTTCAATAAAGAACATCTGGGGAAGTTACTATCCCTGTCCTCAAGCTGTACTACAGAGCAATAGCGATAAAACCACATGATATTGGTAGAGAAACAGCCAGGTCAATCCATGGGATAGAATTGAAGACCAAGAAATAAAACAACACACCTAAGAAACTTAATCTTTGACAAAGAACCCAAAATCATTTAGTGGGAAAAAGAAAGTTTCTTCAACAAATGGTGCTGGTCAAACTGGGGATCTGCATGTAGAAGAAGGCAAATTAATAGCTTCTAATATCCCATAAAATAGACATTTAACCAAAAGTTATTATGCAAGATGAGGAAGGACAATTCATATTCATCAAAGTAAATTTCCACCAAGAGAAAATCTCAATAATGAATATCTATGTCCCAAATGCAAATGCACTCACATTCATAGAAGAAACTTTACTAAACTCTCAAGTCAAAGTGAATCAAGACGCTAAATAGGACTCAATAGACAATGATATAAACTTGCATAGCTAGCTTGCAATGATTCATTGATCTTCCATCTTTGTCTTAACTTTCTTTAATTCATCGAGAGAGGTACAGCAGAAAATTTCTAGTGTCCTAGTGTGTCCTGGTCCCTCCCACTGCCTTTTGCAGATTCAGCAGAGGACTGATGCTTTCTGCTAGATCTAACCACAGCTGTTGATACATGTAAGGTATCACAACATTACTGAACCAGACTGATGGTATCCTGAAGAACAGAATTTAGAATTGCTCCACAGAACTACTTCTAAACAGATCCACATCCATTTGTACTATTACGGGCTACTTTCTCTACCATTGCATGGTGAGTAGAAGGGGGTTTGAAGCACTTGAGATCATTATTAAAAGCAGGTTTAAAAAATTCTAAGCCTATATTTGAACTGAAAAAGTCCCTCCACATTACAGTAAATGGCTCTCGGATTTAGCAGTTTGGTTTGTAATTCTCAAGAAAAAAAAAGTAAAAAGGAAGAAAAGGTCATGATTCAAAGCTGTTGTCCAGAAAGGACAAGGTACTCAGTTATTTTATCACATCAGTGGGTAAAAGTGCAAGCAAGCACAGCAAAAGGATTTGCAAATTTAAGACAGTAGTGACAAAATAAGCATGACACTTACAAATCTATGTTTTTCAAGGAAAAGCCTGTTGCTCTGAGTAAAATTAACTAGGATTTATATACTATGGGAGTGGTGATCATAATTAATTTCTTATATATATTTTTGTCTTTATCTTCTAGATATGATTTAATAAAAACATTGATGATCAATAGATGTGTACCTTGAGGCTTAAAAGTAGATATAACTGATAGATTTTTATATAAAATTTAGAATTGTGATTATTTTACAATTTATATAAGATCACTTTTCAAGATAAATAATGAAATAACTAGTCTCCTCTTACTTATCACAAATTGCAGCCTGTCAATAAGAAGAAAATGGCTGAGAAAATTACATGGCTCTCTTCTGTCTCCTTAATCTATAACAAGTTGCTTAGTTATGAATGTGTGTAGGTTCTTCAGAATGATACATTTTCTACTTCATGAATAATAGGCAAATTATTTTTCAAGTAAAAGTATTAGGAAACATACTTTTAAAACTAATCATTCATTAAAGAAAAATAGAAGGTAATCACACTGTAATGTTTATACTACTTGAAAGAATTTGTTGGGATATCTAAACAGTGCAAGAAAAAATAAAATACCTTGGAGCCTGTATTGCTTTATTCACTGTGTGTGTTTGTGTGTGTCTGTATGTGAGAGAGAGAGAGAGAGAGAGAGAGAGAGAGAGAGAGAGAGAGAGAGAGAGAGGTATATTTAATTCTCTTCTCTGATTTTTTTTCTTTTTACCTTCTCTTCAGTCATCATAGATTACCAGTAGGTTCTTATATGTCTGAGGAATTGAAGGCTCCCCTGAATCAAGCTTTACTCCCTTAAACAATAGTCTGCTGAGTAATAAATTGCCAACTTTATGCCCTCACCTAAGTTTAGCCTAACCTGGCATGGCTGGCCTTTAACATGCCCCTTTAAGATATTTTTTGAAATTTCCTGTAAGACATCATACAACAACAGAAAAGTTATTGAAATGCCTGATATCCTTAGGACTTTTATATAATTGTATCTCCTACATTTTGAAATGCACAAAATATTCCCATTCATGATAGAGTGAATTTGATGTTGGCTCCAGATAAATTCCATTGCAAGATGTCCATTGGGAACTTTAATGAATAATCTTTTGCAATATTGATATCAATGCAATTAATCTTGTATAAAGTCAGTAATTATATTTAATAACAGTAGAATTTACAGAAATTCCTGAGTGACAGTTGTGAATACTTTGTATTTACAATCTTGAATCAACATCAGACTTTAATTCCAATGACCCAAGAATAGTGACTAATACAAAGATTCTGATCATGAAATCAAGGCTCCAATTTAGGGCATGCATCTGTAAGGTGAGACAAAAAGGGAGGCAGTTTATTTTTATTTTATTTCATTTAGTTAGTTAGTTAGTTAGTTAGCTTTGTTAGTTTTTTTTTTTTTTTTTTTTTGAGACAGGGTTTCTCTGAATGACCTTGGTTGTCCTGGAACTCACTTTGTACACCAGGCTGGCCTTGAACTCAGAAATCCACCTGCCTCTGCCTCCCAAGTTCTGGTATTAAAGGCATGCACCACCACTGCCTGGCTTGGAGACAATTTAAAATACTATTGGATTTATGTTATATTTTCATGTAAGAATTTTATACTACTGGGATGGAAAACAAGAATCTTTATCATTTGCTCTAATTTCAAATTATAATTACTTTAATTTTCCAGGAAGCAACTTACCTGTTTCATAGACATTTTCAATATTTTTAATAGGAATTTTGAGTTGCTTAGTCAGCTTTACGTATGCTTTATGCATTTCTTCAGTGATATTTGTTCCAGTTGCTGCAGTGCATGTAAGAAAAACCAAAAGAGAAAACCTTTAGAGTCACACCTCATAGTCTAGGTTGATCAAGTCTTCTTATCAGTTGGTAAATCCTACTACTTCACCCTATCCTCTCTACCATAATGGAGTTGCCAGTCATGGAAACATTCTGAAATCAGATCAGACATTCTTACTCCAGATAAGATAATATCTATCCATCCAATCATAGCTAAGTCATTCATTTAAAATGAGGAATATTAAAATTATTGTTAAATCTTTTAAATTATCCTGCACAATTCAACTTGAATTTCACACAATCATTATTATATTGAAATAGTAAACACATTCCTGCACCAATGTGTCATGAAACAAAATGAAAGGGACACAGTTAAGTTGTAATTAACAAAAAGATAAAAAGGTTTTCTCCCACATAAAATTTACATACCCAGTGCTCCTGACAGTTTCTTTTCATAATTCATATCATTAATAAAGTCAGCTCCAAATAGGATGGTGGTGTTTGAGACAAAATGGATCTTAATATAAAATGCACTTGGGACTGGAATAAATAAATTTTCATTCATAAGATCATGACATAGAGATTCCTATTTATTAATTACTTATTGCTTAAGTTTGAGATTTAATACAACATTTTGAATCTTTCTCCCCTCCTCTAAAGTGTGCATGTGTGCCCATCCACACTCTCATTCAAGTTTATGGCATCTTTATTCACGGATTATCATCATATGCTCATATTTATCATATTATAATAGTTATTTTATATTATACATATCATGTATTAATTATATAAAATAAAATTTGTGAATTATGAAATACTTATTCATAATTATAGCTCTTTCAGTTCATATAATGTAACTTAGATGTATCTCATATCTGTTTTTAATTGTAATTGCTTAAAACAGCATTGAAAATTCTTTCAAAATAATACCATTATTCCCATACTACAGCATAGTTTTCTTTCATTTCTTTTTTATAAGATATTTTCTTTATTTACATTTCAAATGATATCTAATCTCCCAGTTTCCCTTCCGAATAAAAAAAAAAATCCTGTTCCCTCCCACCTCCTCCTGTTCACCAATACACCCTGTCTCACTTCCTGGTCCTGGAATTCCCCTACAATGGGGCATAGAACCTTCACAGGACCAAGGGCCTCTCCTCCCATTGATGACTGACTAGGCCATCCTCTGCTATATACATGCTGCTGAAGCTATGAGTCTCACCATCTGTACTCTTTGATTGGTGGTTTAGTCCTTGGGAGCTCTGAGGGTACTAGTTAGTTGATATTGTTGTTGGTCCTAAGGAGCTGCAAACCCTTCAGCTTTTTGGGTCCTTTCTCTAGCTCCTTCATTGGGAACCCTGTGCTCAGTCCAATGGATGGCTGTGAGCCTCTATTTCTGTATTAGTCGGACACTGTGAGAGACTCTCAGGAGGAAAGATTGCTTTTTAACAATATACTTCAATGAAAAGAATCCAGAAATTTTGCTTTCTTAGTACCTACTTTGAATAATAGTCATCCACTAAAGAGATACCACTAGGAGGAACTTCCACAGAGAATACTAAATTGCCCAAGATTATGTCAGTATTTTTTTCAACAATCATTAAAATAATTTCAAAACAATTCCTTTAAACATTTATTATATTGTGAATGACATTTTGTTGGCTGATACTGACAAAGTTGTTTTAGAAAAAAATGTTTAAGGTACATAAAGTATTCTCCACACTGGGAATTACAGATTGCTCTAGAAAAAATTTACAAAGAGGAGATTAACTGTGAGCCTCTACTTCTGTATTAGTCAGGCACTGACAGAGCCTCTCAGGAGACACCTATATCAGGCTCTTGTCCGTCAGCATTGCTGGCATCCACAATAGTGTCTGGGTTTTATGATTGAATATGGGAAGGATTTCTAGTTGTAACAGTCTCTGGATTGTCTTTCCTTCACTCTCTGCTCCATACTTTGTCTCTGCAACTCCTTAGATGGATATTCGGTTCCCCCTTCTAAGAAGGAATGACGTTTCCACACCTTGATCTTCCTTCTTCTTGAGTTTCCTGTGGTTTGTGTATTATATTTTGGGTATTCTGAGCTTAAAACAGCATTGAAAATTCTTTCAAAATAATCCCATTATTTCCAAGATACTACAACATTTTTCTATATTAAATTATTGAGTGAACGAAATCTTTTTTTATCTTCTAATGTAAAATTAAAAAAATCAAATGTATGCCTGCATTTTTCTGCTTAGCAAAACCTGTATTTAGTTAGTTAGTTAGTTAGTTAGTTGATATTTGTTTGTTTTGTGTCACCTTGCAAGATTCATCCATAAGTGCTTCCCTACCCCTCAATATTCCTGGACAATAGATAAGGGCAATTTTACTCACTTCGGCGTAGGCCTCCCTCAACTGATGGGAGAATGTAGATATTTGGAAAATGATGAACTGCATTACGTAACTTCCAGGTATCTAGGATGGAATCAGTCCCGTTTCTTTTGTTACACTCTCTTCGGAATGGATACCCTGTTAAAAGAGACACAATGGACCATTTATCCACTAAAGACACCTTTGATAAAGATCACATCACTTATACAACTTGTAAATAATGCAGTCAATCATGAACCAGTGATACTTACAGGACACTGAGCAAAAAACCTTCCGAAGTCTATCAGCCCAAACTGTGTGTAGTTGGCACTTCCCATTTTTCCTAAACAGTATATATTTAACAGTAAACACTCCTTATTTCACATTTATCATCAAACCTGTTTGTTCCCCAAGAAAATACTTCTTTCTGAAAGTGAGGCACATTCCTGCCCTTGATCCTGTCTTCTATGATGCTATTCTTTGGTTTATAAATATCTTCATCAATCATCTTTGCAGTCTTGATTCCTGTAGAGAATGGACTGACGTTGGGCATACACCAAGACTTGTGGATAGGAATGGAGCTCAGACCCTAAATTGACAAGATTTTCTAAGTCATCAAAATGAAGCAAGTGACCTCATTGATGAAATGGTAGGTATCCAGTTATCAGGATGGCTTGCAAGAGGAGGAACATACTTCACAGTGAAGTAATAAACACTGATTTAGCATATTTTTATAGTATTTTCCTTTATTCATATTCATATTTATTAATAATTTTACTTTTAGCAAACAAGTTTCAAAACATGATGTACTTTTTTTTACTGTTTTGTTATTTTCACTATTTTAATAGAACGATTAAAATATTGAGATGTGAACTCTCAGGTTTAATACATTTTAGATGTAATCACTCCCAAATTCAGCTATCCTTAAATTATTATTAAATCCCAATCATCTACTTATTTCCAGAAGCATATTGTAATGCCTTGTTTCCCATTTTGAAACATTTTTTCTTTTATCTAAATAACACTTCTTACCTGACATAGAATGTCATGCTCATGACTGTGTATTGGTTAAAATACTTAACCTCACGCATCAGAATCCTCACTTGACTATTTTCTGCTGTTGCACTCGCATATTTGCTTGCTAGGTAGATAGTATTGAATTTCCCTGAAAACTAAAAAATAATATGAATTAAATTCTTATGTCAGAGTATACCCATTTGAGGAATGACACCCATATCTTTGTGCCTAACCTCATGTAACTTTATTTCTGAGAGATACTTTATGGCATGTCTGGGTACTACATACTCAAAGTACACCATGCACTACAACACCCACACACCTAAAATGATAAAAATAAATTTAGTGAAAGTTCAAGGTAAATTAATAGTTAGAAAAGTAAGTTATAGATGTTCAAGCAAAAAATAGAATCTATTTAATATTGTGATAGAAAAATTGAATACATAATATGCTAACTGGTCTTTTGTGCATTCTGACGTATACCTTATAATTGTCTAATATCTTATTTGAAAATATATGTACATATATACATGATATATAGTTTTGTATCATGAAAAATATAATAGGGAATAAAAAATAGATTATTGGTTCTTGTTAGGAAGCTGCATTGACATAAAAATGTAATCTTAAAATATGTATAAAAGGCTGTAGGTATGTCTCATCAGTTAAGAGCACTGACTAGTCTTCCAGAGGACATGTGTTCAATTCCCAGCAACCACATGGTGACTCACAACTATCTGTAATGGTATCTGATGCTCTCTTCTGCTATATCTGAAGACAGCTACAGTGTAAGCATATAAGTAAAAATAAAATTTGAAAGTATATGTAATAGAAATCCACACACTAAATGCATTCAAAGTAAATAAAGAAGAAGCAATCGTATTTTGATGTCAAAAGTCTTTGTACGGCAAGACTAATTTTCCTCTTAAAAACCACTCAAATCACTTTCTGACATTTTTTGCTCTCTCTCTCTGAACCTTCTCCCTCCTTTTATTCACCCCTACACACATATGTTCCTTGCCAACCTCCCTCCTTTTTTGCCCCCCTCTATCTTCTCTTCTCTGTCCCTTCTCTTTTTCTGCCTCTATACCCTTCTCAACCCTCCTTTTCTTATCCCACAATTAACTTCATTTTATATCAAAACAATTACTCAGATCAGTGGAGGAAAGAATTAAAATTGTATGCTTTATGTGTCTTTATTCCTGATTTCTACATCTTTCCTGCAACATACTATTCAAAATCAATAGTCAAAGGCATACACCCATACATATAAACACACACACACACACACAAACATGTAATATCAAACTTCCAAAACTAGGACACTGTTTTGAAGATATTGCTGGATTAAAATTAATATTAATATTATCTCATAAAGTGACTCTAAAAGAGAGAAATATGTTCTTCAAATATATGATACACCTTATGTTTACCCAGCAGATAACAAATTGATTTTCCTTCTATTTTATTGGTTAATAGTCATCCCTGAAGTCAGGCAATGATGCCTCATGCCTTTAATCCCAGCACTTAGGAGGCAGAGGAAGGCAGATTTCCGAGTTCCACGCCAGGCTTGTCTACAGAGTGAGTTCTAGAACAGGCAGGGCTATACAGAGAAATGTTATTTGAAAAATCAGAGAAACTCTGTCTCAAAAATGAAAAAAAAAAAAAAAGAAAAGAAAAAAGTCATCCCTGAGTTTGTGTAGAATAGAGAAACATTTAATGCAAATGTATATTGACTTTCCAATATGAAAAAATGTTAATTATAAAAAAATTAAGAAATGGCACTAATACAAGGTTAATTTCTATACCCTTTTCCCAGGTAAAATAAAATAAAGCAATATGAGAAGCTCACATGAGGTAATTATACCTTAAACTAAAACAAATAATGTTTTAGTTTAAGGTATAATTACCTCATGTGACATATTCCAAGTACAAAAAACAAAAAGGAACCAATATATTCATAGAATCACACTGATTGTCAGGTCAATCTGTGATAAATTCATCACAGCCAGCTTTCTTCTTGCAGAACTCCCTGAGAGCCCTTCCATTTACCGGCAAGGGTTCCTCTGCAGCAGACATCAAACATGCTAGCACAAGGAGAAGGAACTTCATCTTCCAGAGTCTTCTCTTTCTTCTGAATCAGAAGAGTAGACTTGTTCAGTTGCTGGTGAAGTAATGAACTGAAGAGGCTCACAAAGCATTTCAGTTTGAACAATGTGTGAAGAACCTGTTATTCCACTCTTTTATATATTGAGAACAGTTTGGCAGATTGATTGGCAGTATTTGTCAGTGTCTGGCATTGCTTTATTTTAACCCAAGGGATTAGAATTCAGTGGAATGTAACATAAATGTTCCTGAATTGTTGACATTCAGAAAAAAGTCAAGAAGACAAAGCTGGTTTGGTGACATTGTCACAATAAAGCAACAATACTGAGTGGAGTATAATATCTCCTGCAGTCCCTCCCTCTCATCACACCTCTCCCCATTCTCCCTCTTTTTCTCCTCAGAGAAGGGGAGGCCTTCCATGGATATCAACCCTCCTTGGCCAATTAAGTTGTAGTAGGACTCAGTGTATATTCTATTGAGTGTAGAAAGGCAGCTCATGTTCCTGAATTGTAGTCATTCAGAGAAAATCAAGACGAAGAAGTTGGTTTCGTGATATTGCCAGGACAATACAACAGTGACGAAGATAGCCAATGAACATCAAAAGATGAATAAAAACAAGGTTGAAAATCTCATCACAATAAATTGAAGAATTTGCAAATTCATAGGTTAAAATATATTTTTATGGAGGGATATTATACTTTTTAATTTTTGTATAGACAAATGGTATATCTTGGTCAAAGCTACCCCCGCATTCTACTTTCAGATTATTAAAATTTTCTCATAAATATCTCATTTCTTCCTCTCAATTTCACTGTAATGAGAATTTTGAAATTTTAGTTTCTTTAAAACACACAGAACTATTATAAGAATGTGATTTCAGTTAATGCCAGGTGTGGGGTTCTTCAGATTGTCCACACTCTACAGCAATATGGATATTTGAAAGTCCCAAATGGCCACAATTGCTCTGGCTTCAGCCAATTCCCTGGGAGATTCCACTAATGTTGCTATACTTCCATCTTTCTTTCTGCCTCCACCTTAAGGGAATTTATATGCCTTTTTTTTTTTAAATTCACCAGCCATGTCCTGCTCTAGCTGCCAATTAACCGCTGATGTAGCATCTCTTTGTCATATGGTGCAGACCCAAAAAGAGCAAATGCAATTGCTTAAACCCTCCAACAATTAGAGGATGAATTGCTTGATCTAACTGCTCCAGCAACAGCCTCTGGTCTCTGTTAAAACTAAGGATCAGAAAAAGAGTCACAGACTTCTCTCTCTCCCTAAGGAGTAGAACAACTGTCCCTAGAGATTCCCTGTTGGAAGAAAGCCAGAGATCTGGAGAGGAAGAGGAAGAAACAGATGTTGAATTTCAGCCTGATTCACAGGAGATCTAGAAAGCTGCCCCTGTGGCACTCAGGGTAAGGCCAGATGAAGCTCCGCCCCGATATTACTAACAATAGCTTGATTTTAAGATTCTGGAGAAAGTTAAAGCTGCAGTGTCTAATTATGGTCCTACTGCTCCCTTCACGTTGGCACTACTTGAGTCTTCTCCAGAAAGATGGCTAAAGCCTAGAGAATTTTTGCAGCTCACTCGAGCTGCACTCACTGGGGGTGACTTTGTATTAATGGAAATCAGAAGTGGT
Organism: Montemys delectorum; assembly: GCA_019843815.1. Taxonomy (NCBI): domain Eukaryota; kingdom Metazoa; phylum Chordata; class Mammalia; order Rodentia; family Muridae; genus Montemys; species Montemys delectorum. The sequence goes on along the minus strand of JADRCD010138113.1, from coordinate 1,577 downwards.
AGAAAAGGCAAAAGGCAAAAGGAAAAATAATAATAATAAAAAAAAAAACCTCACGCAATCAGACACTAAGTCATGGACAGCGAAAAATATTTTGGGCGAGCCTCCTAATAACACTTTGGAAGTCCAAATGCTTTTTTCCCCTAGCTTCCTGGCCCAGGTCCTTCAGGTTTGGTTAGCCGCCTTGAAAAAACTGCCCACTAATTCAGAAGCAGAGGAGCCTTACAAATCTTTCATTAGCCGCCTAACTGAGACTGCTGAGCCCTAGTTTGGTGTTCAAGAACCTGAAAATCCCTTTATTAAACAGCTTGCCTTTGAAAATGCCAATCCTACTTGCCAAGATATTCTTAAACATCATTGTTCTAGGTCTCTAGCAGAATAAGACCACCTTTGCATAGGGGCTGGAACAAGTCAAGCCATTGGTTTAGCAATCCGAGCCACCCTTTACAAGATGGGCTTAAATCACTTTCAAAAGACTTGCTTTAACTGCAAGCAGCCCAATCACTCTGCCAGAATTTCCCCATCCTCACCAAGGTCTGAAACCTCCTATTGAGGGCCAGAAGAGCACTCCTCCTGCACAAGGACTGCACACCACCCTGTGCACTCATTGTCACAGGGGCCAACATTGGGCTAGAGAGTATAGATCCAAAACAGACAGCCAGGGACATCCTTTATTGCCACAGCACTTGGGAGATTTCCTGAGGGGGAGGTCTCTGGCCCCCACATTCACGACAGGCCTCGCGGCAATAGAGTTTGTCCCCCAACAGATTTCTCATCATGAACCCAGTCTGTTGCCCAAGTCTGGCGAGCTACAAAAAACAGCCCTGGATTGAACCTCTATGCCACCTCCAGTACAATACTGACCCCTGAGGAGGGCATTCAGGCCATGCCTAAGGGCATACATGGCCCCTTAACCCCAAATGCCTTTGGCATAGTTCTAGGAAGAGCTTCACTTTCCTTAAAGGGACTCTAGGTTGCACTTCGGATTATAGACCCAAATCACCGGGGAGAAATCCAGATTCTCTTGGAAGTACCCCATGTGGTCCTGTGTTTATACCAGCACAACAGACCATTGTACAACTGCTGCTTTTCCACAGAGTCTCTACTACAAATCCCTACCATAAAGATGCCAGGGACCCAGGTGAGAAGGCAGTAGCAGACATCTTTTGGGCCCAAAAAGTTTACTTCCTCTCTCCCCAACCTTACCCTGAGTCTGAATAGAAAAACATTTCAAGGACTCTGAGATTCAGTGGCTGATGTCACGGTCATTTCTGACAGATTTTGGCCTGTTGCTTGGTCGCTGACCAATTCATCCACCCATCTACAGGGGATTGGACTTTCCAAAAACCCTCAAGTCAGTGCTCAGATCCTTATGTGGACAGACCAAGAAGGAAACTCAGGCACAGTGGTTCCCTAGGTAATCCCAGATTTAGCAGTCACTCTCTTGGGGAGAGATAGTCTCTCTCAAATGAATGTTTTCATGAGCAGCCCCAGTGAAGAGGTGACAAGACAAATGCTAGCCCAGGGATTCCTACCATGACAAGGACTGGGAAAAAAAGCACCAGGCATTAAAAAAAAAA
>JADRCD010138109.1:18747-38921 GCA_019843815.1 Montemys delectorum | reverse complement strand
CTCTCTCTCTCTCTCTCTCTCTCTCTCTCTCTCTCTCTCTCTTTCTCAGCATTCATAACCAGTTGGCATAGGATAAAAATAGAAAGTTTTTAAAATAAGTTAAACCAAAGAGCCAACACTTTTGAAAACAACAGATTTAAGTAAAGGGGCTCTTTTCCTGTCTTCCCTCAATGTAGTATCTTCTGTTGAAGGCCATACAAGGCTGGACTGACTGCAGCATTACAAAGAAATACATTTTGATGAGGGAGAAACAAAATCTCTTGGTTCCAAATGCAGTTCTCCACTGTAGGCCACTTACCCATCTGGCTCTCTCTGGCTGTGGGAAACACTCCTAGCATAGAGCATCCTTTGAAATGTCTAACCCCCTAGGGGGACAGCCCTAGATGAGAAACTGCCCTTATGAGCTTGGCTTATACAGGAGGAACAAAGAGGTTAGTGGTTGAGGGTACCAGAGGAAAGGCGCGTGGGAAGAGTGAGAACAGCTAGCTTCCTCTGCTGCAACAGGAGCTTCTTTCAATGCAAAACCCATGCCAAGATAGATCAGGCACTGTACCAAGAAGATACAATAATTTAGTAATCCAGTCTGCCCAGGCAGCTGAGCCGCTGGAAATGGAGGAGCTTCGGGATTTGCTATAAACGGTGGGGAAATTGGCTGATAGCCTCTCTCCTATATTGAGCAAAGGGAGCAAGAGAAAAGATTATAAATGTTTGAAATCAGAGCCAAACTGCATGGTCTGTTCTGGTCCAGGAGGTGCCAGGAATCCAGCATCCTCCAGCTTCTGCATTAAATGCTGGTTTTGGCAGGTTGTGGGACGGATGAACCAAAAAACAATAGAGCTTGCTGGCATGTGCTTTCAGAAAAGCAGGTATTGACCTTAAATTGTTTACAGGGGAAAATGTTATCACCAACCTTACCTGATGCCATCTGCTACCTACTCTTGGGTTGATTATTCAGTCAGACCAAATACCCCAAGGTCATTGATGACGCCTGGAAAAAGGTCATGGGATGATGATTTTCTTTTCTTTTTTTTTTTTTTTTTTTTTTTTTTTTTTGCGTCAGATTTCATCATGGATGGTTGTGAGCCACCATGTGGTTGCTGGGATCCAAACTCAGGACCTTTGGAAGAGCAGTCAGTGCTCTTACCCGCTGAGCCACCTTGCCAGCTGGGATGATGATTTTCAAACTCCATTGATACTCAGGAGCTCATAGACAGCATATGATGCTGAAGCCACAGAATGTTCTGAGTAAGCTATAGACACAAAGCCTTGTAAATGTAATGGTAAATTCGACTTACACCCTGCAGCAGGGCCTCTGTTGCCCCATCAGTGCCCATATCTACTACTTCAGAAGCTTAGGAGAGGCTTCAAAGAAATGGGAAGACCTTGAACATAAAAGGCACATGATGGATGCTAATGCCTTCTGTGCCCCTTACCTTACCACCTGGGAATCTTACCCTCTGTGACCTTTGACATAAATTCCTTTGCAAGGAGTTGGAGTTTAGGTAAATAGTGTCACGTGCTTTTGGAAATGTTAATTCAGTTTTTACTGAAAAAGAAGAGAAAAAAAGAGTTTTTACTGAGGAAAGAGAATGTAAATCCTCCATAGTTGCCTCAAAGGCATTGATTGCCTCTTTGTCCTAAGATGTAAAAGTATTCTTCACATTTGGATAAAACTAACTTGAACACTTGAGTTCTAGGAACAGGGGGAACAGAAAGATTAGCTACAATAGGGTTCATACAAGTTGATGTGATAATTGAAAACCATAGGTGACACTTTTCCTAATATTTGTGAGAAAACCCAGTATGTCTTTAAAAATTTGTTGGAAGATGGAGACCAGGTGTGTTATTATGACAAAGGCTAATTTTTTTTCAATCAAAACAAGTTCATGTGAGATTTATATAAAAAGGCTACTCATACGACTCTTTTGCATGATAATTTTTTTAACTAAATGTCATATAGTAGTTTTTTTTGTTGTTTTGTTTTTTGTTTGGTTTGTTTGGTTGGTTGGTTTTTTGTTTTTCAAGACAGGGTTTCTTTGTGTAGCATCCCGTGCTGTCCTGAAACTCTCTTTGTAGACCAGGCTGGCCTCGAACTCATGGAGATCTGCCTGCTGCTACCTCAGGACTGCTAGGATTAAAGGCACCACACCCAGCACAGGAGAACCATATTTTCAAAGAATTTACTTGATTCACATATGTAGTTGAAGTAATACCCTTCTTCATTTGTAAAATCCTTAGAATAGTTTATTGATATAAAACATCTCATATATTATACGGTACAAAGGTACATGATAAGTCTATTTATTAATAAATCTACATTTTAGTGGAATACAGGTTATTCATGGTTATAGTAAATACTTCTGGGTTCCAATGAAGGCACTTTGAATATTTTTGTTTTTGGTTTTTGGTTTTTTGTTTTGTTTTTTTCAAGACAGGGTTTCTCTGTGTAGCCCTGGCTATCCTAGAACTTACTCTGTAGACCAGGCTGGCCTCAGAAATCCACCTGCCTCTGCCTCCCAAGTGCTGGGATTAAAGGCATGCACTATCACTGCCCAGCTAAATAAAATTTTTTTATAAATATTCATTTTACAATGCACATATTTTATTTCAGAATATTAGATCAGCCTAGGAACTCCAAGGATCTTTCTGGGGCACACACATTCAAATAGAGCCTGCTCAGGACACTAGGACATTGCCTGCTCTTGGTTCAGAGTCATACAATTATATGAAGTGTGAATCACCAAGAAAATATTAAAACTCTAAGCATGTGTGCATCTAAAATGATAAGAATATACAGTATAGTCATATAGTATTATGTGTTTATATGTACTTGCTAGAACTATCAGGAAAAAAAATCCTACGTGTTCTATAAGTAGGAAATTTCATCATCCCCTAGTCAAGAAAAGATTTTAACAGGTCGGCCAAAAAAACCTGAATTTGATAAAATGCATATAGCTTTGTATCCAACAACTGAGAACGTATAGTATAAACCGTACTTTGCCTGAGATAGCCTTCATAACCCAGGTTGACTTGCTTGTAGCCAAGGTTGAACCTAAACTCCTGATTCTCTTGCCTCCACCTCTTAATCTGCTGGAATTATAGGCATGCTGCACCTCTCTTGGCCTGAGAATGAAATTTATCTTATCAAACATAAAATCACAATGTTGATTTTATTTATGCTACAAGCAGATTTTAGGATATGTCAAAAAGACTGACACTATGTCTTCCAAGAACAATTCAATTAGTTAATTAAATGATTCTTAAGTAGTCTCCAAATATTTTTAATTTAAGTATACAAGACACTATGATTTAAACTTATCAAGAGACGGGATGATAAATATCAAACATGGTGATGTAGCACAAGTGGAAATTGGAAGTTTCAAATGATTATACCAGGAAAGCTGAATACACTAAATGGCAGAAAATAAAGCAAGAAAAGAAGGAATCCGGTGTTGAACTTGGTCAAAAGAATGATGCATGGTGAACAATGCCTGGGGAAATGGGAGAGAGGCTCCAAGACAAAAGACAGAGGCCTTTTACCTCAGGTGCATTTTGTTCTGTATATTGCTCTTGGGCATGATTTTGTGCTTCCTGGGTTAAACGGTTACTTTTAATTTATAAGAAATGCGCCATTCTTGTTGGATGTCAGATCATAGCTGTAAAACCCAATCTGGTCAGTGTACCCTGAATCTGCATATGGCCTTCTGCCTTGCTTTCATGCTTTCCCAGACATAATCTATAGTACATGCCAGGCAATTGTTTTTAAATCGCTCTGTCCTGAGAACATTCTGGGAAAGGGCTGCTCTGATAATATATAATATGTGCTTACTGGAGTCTATTACATATTTCTTCTGATCAATTTTTTAAAGAACTCAAACAACCTTCCTTGGATCATTGCTTTCTTCATTACATTCATGTATAAAAGTACACTAAACTGAAGTAAGATGTCTACAGCATTAGGCTGTAGTCTGCTCTATTATTTCAGGTCCTCATATCCCAAACAAGATCTGCACAGGTCACTTGAAAAGTATATACATAGGACCACCTGCCCTGGGATGATGGTACCCAGGGATGGTATCACCCAAAATAGACTGTCCTCCCCATTATCAATTAATAAAATGCCTTATGACCAGATCTTATAGAAGGATTTTCTCAGTTGAGATTCCCTCCTTTCAAATGATTATAGCTTGTGTCAAGTTGACATAAAATTAGCTAGGACCCTCACATCTGTAATCTCAGCACTGGGATGCTAGAGGGGGGAGGATGGCGAGGCAGGAAAATAGAGCTTAAGGCAATCCTCAGGTAGGTACATAGTAAGTTCAAGGGTAACTGAGACCCTATTTCCAAGAAGCCAGGTTCAAAATGAAAGCTATAAATAAGCCATGTTAGGAATGAGAAAGTATGTAACTACATATTATTAAAAAAGGGTTCACAGGGCAAGAAAAGAATTGAAAATTCACACCAGTGAATTCAATGCTGAAGACAGTGGTCAAATTCTAGATAGTTATAACAAAGGCATCAAAATGTATATAAGCCCCAAATAATCCCGTGATTGTAAAATTGAATGCATAATTTAAAATCTTCCCACAAAAAATATGGAGTTCAAAAGATTTTAAAGGTAAAATAAGTATAACAGAAATGATCAAGTTGTAAGATAATCTCCAGAGAATTGGAGAGTTTCCTCAGCTGATTTGATTAAGAGTGAAGTCATTTTAGCAAAATTGAACAGTTAGTGTAAGAAAGGTTACAAAAAAGCCTATTTTAGTCAGATATGGATGCAAAAATCTCAGAGAACCTGTTAAATATGGAAGACTAGCAAGAAAACCATCATCTGCAGACTACAGTTTTCCCATCTGTGTCCTAATATTGTTTGGTGCTTAACATTTTAAAAATGTGTAAATTTCATTCATTAGCAACTTAAAGGATAAAAATTACATAATCAATAAGTATAGATATTTGATATAACCTTACTGTCTAATCATAAACAAAGTTCATAGCAATCTTGGAAGAAGAACATTAAACATCAAAATATTTGACTTAAGCAGTGCTATCCATCAAATCCTCAAGCAAACATTATTTTTAAATAGAAAATCTAGAGCTATTCTGGAGTTGAAACAGAATGTCTTTTCCAGGTTATTCAGTCTGTCTTTTCCATGGTACACTGTGGTTCTTCAGTCTGTCTTTCCCACTGTACACTGCCAAGCAGTGCCTGGGTGGTGTGGACATTCCCACTCCATTTTATATTTAAATCTGTGACTTCATTTAAGTAGGAATGGGACTATACCGGTTCCTTCAGCTGAGATGTAAAGAAACATGGCATGGCATACTTCCATTCTGGGAAGGCAGATCATGCACTTTCTGTCCACACATTCGTGAGAGAATGAGTTTAAAGGGGGGCGTTTTTTAAAAAAGATTTACATAAATTACTATTATGTATTCATGTGGGTGTGGGTAAGATGGGCATGGCCGAGCCTGTACAACCAAGAGTCAGTTTTCTCTTTCCACTATGTGGGGCCCAGGGACAGAACTCATGTTGCAGGCTTGGCAATAAGTACCTTTACCCACTGAGTTATCTCACAGGCCTCTAAAAGTATTTTTGCTTCATGAAAGCAATCTGGAAGACTTGACATATCCCTGGCTGGCCTGCCCTTTGAGAACAGTGGGGAACATTTTCTAGAGCCAAGTGCATTCTTAAGCACAGCCCCAACAAGTCAGGAAATTCACATTAATCCATTGCTACCATTAATTCCTTAGGCCCCACTGAAGTGTTGCTAGCATCCACAATAATACTGGTGTTGTGATGAAAGACCAGTTTGGGGTCAAATATTCCCTTTGACTGTAACATCTTCTTAGTGTTCTTTAATGGGGAACTGTTCTTTTGTCTTTCCTTGATTTTTATCATCTTCATACTTTTAAAGATTACAGGTGGGTCACATCATAGAATGGTCTACAAATTTTGAATATTTGATAGATAGTTCTTTTTAACTAGACAGGTTATTCATCTTTGTCAGGAAAATACAGAAATGATTCTGCACTTCTTGTGTTGGGTCCTAACAGATGAGAATGTAGTTTTGCTGTATTCTATTATCAATGATAACAACATTGGTCATTGGATTAAAGTAATACCACCTCCTAGATTCCTCCTTATCAAATTACTCTGTCTTTACAATGAAGACATATTCTGTAAGGAGGCAATTTGAAATTAATCTCCATTCCTACCCAAACTTTCAAGACCACTTTATTTATACATCCTCATGAGCTTGTGTTTTTCTATTGTATTCAGTGGGCTACAAGGCATTACTAAAATTATTTAATGGTTTTTGAGAAATTATCTTCAATTTAACCAGTAAGGAGCAATTCAAGTGGCGTCTCTATCCTGTTACCATGCCTTGTCATCTTTCCTTCCTTTATGGCACAGGACGTTCTAGACTCATTTCACGTTGTTCCCACCCTACTTGGGATGTCAGTCACTTTTCAGCCCATCTCTGTATTAGTAGAAAACGTATTTAGAAATCAAAATCTGGCCTTCACATATCCATGTCTCCAGTCCCCCCATTGAGTACCATTAGGTGATTTCTCTAAACACATAATATACAAATACATATTTACATCTGTTTGCCTGTCTTTCTCTTTCTTTTAAAAACAGGGTTATTTCTCATTCCAGTACGTCACACTTCTAGATTTTTCTCTATATTTGGTAATTCTTCCCTTGAACAAAGAGAGATCTAGCACCCATTGCTCTTCATGCAGATATTGATTTACTCCATCCTTCCAGAAGCAGCCAGTCTTCAATGTCCACCTCCTTATCCCTGCCTGGAACTTCAATAGGTCTGATAAAATCTGGCACTCCATGACAGATTGCCCCCCTGTGTAAGCAGTGCTTACTTTCGTTGAGACTGTCACTCTAGTGCAACAAGTTTCCACCAGTGAAAAACTTCCATTTCCTGGTGGGACTTAGCATCCCATGCTTACCCTCTTCACTCTCTCTATTTGGCCTTAAAATGTTTGCTTCTGTTGGGTTATCTTCCCTGTTTTGATCTGTTACAGACTCCCAGCAGCCCACCTCCTATGCATGAGTTCTCTCTCACTTTCTCAGTCCCTGACTCTTTAGCTTTGTCTCTCTCATATGCTATACTAGGTTCTGTCTGAAAACAGACAGTGCTATTGCTGTGTTTAGAATATGCAGTGCCCTTCCCCACTTAGGAGTGGACACTACCTCCCTGTCCCCCATCTAATGATGTCAGGATTGATTTTTCTCAAGGAGTGAAAGAGGGAAGAGAATGGCCTAACATCTCAGATCTGAGAACCTGTACTTAAATTCATGTAACTCTCCCAGTGCCTTGATATTGTCTTAATTGTTGCTCTTCATTCTGAAATTTTAGGTTATAGCTTCAAGGTCTTTGGGGCTATGAAGTCTCTTGATTTGTTTAGCTCTTAACATTCATTTTCTCTTTCTCTCTATTGTTCTTGCAGTTTCTTTAAGTGTGGTTGCTTTAATTCACTTTTGTTTCCCACGATTAATGGGAAGGGTTATCCTAGATTAATGGGGAGAGATGCCCCTGAAGGATTATGAATGGACTGTGAATAAATTATAGTAGCTTATGCACTTCATAGTCTCTTATCATCACTGTGAAGAATTAAGACATATAATTACTTCTCTGCTTAATTCATGATACTCCTCTGCGGCTACCAAGGTTCTTGTACCTTGTTTTCCACAACAATCCTTTTCATTGACCATGGTACTTTTCTATTGCATTATGTTCAACATTTCCTCCTGCTGGGCATCTGCCTTTCATGACATCTTTGTAGCCCCATCCTATGAAATGTTTTTCTCTTGGAGATCTCCTTCAGTTTCAATTTTTTACCTTTAATTTGGATTCCACATGTTAGAGTAATTGTTCCTCATTTTCATTTCACATACATGTGTGTATGCTTGTATGTCTCTATGTGTATGGATACCTATTGAAACCAGAAAGAGACATTGGTACCCCTGGAACAGGAGTTACAGATGTTTTAAGTTACCTGATGTGGATGCTGGAAACTGAACCCAGTTCAGTGCAGAAGCAGTAAGTGTTCATACCCACCAAGTCACCTCATGGGTTCTACTTTTGAAAACTTTCCTTAGAGTCACTATCCATTGCATATCGCTGAGATTCTCACAGGCTCCATCTGTTTGCTGTTGCTGGTGCGTTTTTCAAGGTCTCCTGACTGTTCTGAGATTCTGTTGCTTGGCACCTTCCTAGCATTCCTTTGGGCTATCTGATGGCAGTTTCCGGATGCCAGGGTTTGAAAGCTCTATTAGATGTTCCCTTTTCTCCATCCCTACATCCCATCCAGCTGCTGACCTGTTCTGGACCCCGCTGTGATGTCATCCTATGTATCCCTATCCATTTTAGTGCCATAAGATTTCTTGATACCTAGTTTTTTATACATCACTGATAAGGTTTTTCAGTTTTTCATTACTGCTCTCATTTTGTCTTTTACTATCTTTATTACTTTTCTCTTTAAACTCATGCACATTCTTTTTTCCTTGCCAAACTGTGTATTTTCACATCCTTTCTGCTCTGTCTCACTGTAATCTGGATAAGCACAATTAGCAGTATTCATGACGTAGCCTGAAGGCTATGCTGTCTTGAGATTTTTCTCTGCTAAATAAATGAGTTCAGAGACTGGGGAGATGGCTCAATGGATAAGCATGCTTGCTATGCAAGCCTGAGGATATGAGTTCAGATCCCAGCATCCACATAAGAGTTAAGCAAGGTGATGTACACACTTATGACAACAATGCTGTAGATGGTGGAGTTGAGAGACATGCTGGGGCTTGCTGGCTAACAGTGTAACTCTAGGTTCGGTGAGAGGCTCTATCTCAAAGGAATACATGGAACACACTAAAGCAGGATACCTGACATCCTTCTATGGCTTCTAAGTTAACATGAGGCATGCATATCTGTACACATGTGTGCATACACCACACATACATATACTGTGCACACATACAGACATACTCACAAACAATAAAAAGAAAAAAGAAAAGACAAAACAAATGAGTCCATTGCTTTTTAATTTAGCTTTAAATACATTTTCAAGACAGACAGAATACTGCCAAATTCTTTGCCAAAATGTGGTATGAATGGTCTGAAGGCAGTTCCTGAGAGAATCTTGTTCCCCTCATGAGCTGCACCTCTAGGATTTGCATTTCAACCCAAATTCTGATCATCCCTCACTGCACCTAGAGTGCTCCATTAAGCTCTGTACTAGGGCTCCTTACTGTAGCTCCAAACTCCTCTACTCCTTCCACAAACCAGTTCCAAAGTCCTAAGGTTTATCGCAGTAACAGCCCCACTTCTCAGTATGTTTTCTGTGTTACTTTATTTTCTTGTTGCTGTGACCAAATACATGACAAGTTATTGAAAGAAGAGTTTATTCTGGCTCACAGTCTGAGAACCCAGTCAAGTGTGTTGTATAAGTCATGGTAGCCCATAAGAGTGTTAGATGGACAGTCACACCCTGTCCACTGTCAGGAAGCAGAGAGCAGTGGATGCTGGTGCTCAGCTTTCTCTCTCCATCTTATTCAGTCTGAGACTCCAGTCTGTCGAACAATGCTGCCCCCACTCAAGGTGGGTCGTCACAGACATTCCTGTTTCCTTGCTTCCTGAGTCTAAGCAGGATGACATTGGCAATCACGATTGACAGTCACATTATCCCATGTGTTCTGGTTTCAGTCCATTGTTATAAATATCACAGCTAAAAACAATTTAAGGGAGTGACAAGTTTCTTTCAGGTTACAGATTACAGCCCATCATTGGAGAAAAATCATGTAAGGAAATCAAATAGGAACTTGAAGTGGATATGATTGTTGATTCACTCTTAGGATCACACTTAACTAACTTTCTTCTATAGGTCCACCTACCTAGGGAATGGTACAGTCCACATTGGACTGGGCCATCCTACAGTAATTAACAATCAAGACAGTCCCCCACAGACATGGGCATAGGTCAGTCTAATCTGAGATATCCCTCAATTGAGCAACTCATTTAGCAGGTGACTCTAGGCTGTGTCAAGTTGACTGGGAAACCTAATTAGAAGTGAGTTTTATAAGAGATCTTGAGATAATTGTTTTTGTTTTAAAAATAGCTGTGTTATTGTCCTGCTCTTACCATGAACGGTGCCAGGGAACCTTTAAAAAGTATTAGTTAGACCCAGGGTCCTCCTAGCACTTTTCATTCCAGTTTCTCCTGACTTATTGTTACTGCAGGAGCTCCTCCCCTTCTACCTCCATTCCCTGGGCCACTGCTCTTGCTGCAGACCCAGCCACCACCCTAGATATTTCCAACCATCCTTCTCAGCCTTCACTTTTAATCCATCTTCGTTCTTTTGTGTCACCTACCGACCTACAGAACCACTTTCTACCAGGGAACTCCAGGAGCCACACTGGGCTCTTAGCCCTGCAGCTGCTTGTTTGCAGGTGCCCCTCCTCCCACCTTTCTCCCTGGGATCTCCCCTTCTTTGTACACACCTTGTCTCCGAAGCTCTTTCTGAGTGTCTCTCAGCCTTTCCTCCTAGTCCATCTCCATCCCTTGTGTTACCCACAGAGCCACAGAAACACTCTACCAGGGACCCTACAGCCACTACATCTGCCCCAGGTTCAGAGTGGACAACAGCAACCAAGAAACTAAACCCCATCCCAACAAAGATGATACTAGGATGATGTCAACACTTAGGAATACCTCCAACATTCAGACAACCATCCAGATACCTAGTTCGAAACACAAAAACAAAAGCATGAACATCCAAGAATGCCTCCTCCAGAAGCCTGCAACCCTACTGCAATAGACCCTGAAAAACGCAATCACTAAAGAAAACCCAAACTCAAATAAAACAGCAAATGGAAAGCCTCAGCTATCAGAAAGTGTGTTGGTTCCATCAGCCTTAACCTGCATTCTTATTGCCTTCACCTCTCTACTCATTCCCACCCACTCCACTGCAGCTATAGCAGCCGTTTGATCTTCCTTGATAACCTTCTCAAGCTTCTCCTCTCTTCTTCCCTCTGCCTGAAATAACCATCCTCCAAATGCTGAAGGACAGTGTCTCCTCCTTGGGTCCTGTGTCTACAGGATGTTAGCTCCTCAGAAAGACAGCTCCTTTTACCTCACAGCGCGTCCAATCATTCATATCTCATTCCTCCCTTATGCTAACTCCATCACTTCATCCAAAATGAGACTATTCCTTATTTCCCTGTGGTCATGGCTTTTTCCTGAAATGTAATAGCCAGGAGGAGGGACTCTTTGTTCTGCCTTTGTTCCTGTAGAAATTTTGCCACTGAATATTACTGAAAAGTGTTCCATATGTATTTGTGAAATGAATCAATCATTTCTATGAATATCAATACTAGCATTAGAGTCTCTAAAATTAGATTTTTTTTCCTTGAAGGAAAAATGGAGTAAGCTAATAGACAAAGTTTGATCTATAATTGTAGTCGCTTTTTTTCCTATAATTGATTTTTTTCTAACGTGATCTTTTTTAATTTACCATTATTCAGATACTTATATAGGTGATGAAAATCAGGAGCAAAGGTGGAAAAAAGATTGAACTACTTACTGCTAGATACAGGCTTTGGCATTTCTTTGAAGTGCTAATGATTATCAGATTGGAATTCACACATATTTACTTCTGTACCTTGGCACAGAATGCCCATTTTCTCAAAAGAAAAGTATGAAATTAAATAAGACAAGTTATCAAAAACAGTTTAATCTATACACTTTGCAGAAATTTCATGGAGGAAATAGTAACCCAATGCAAAATTCTTTCTAAAGTGTACTTCTAAAGGTGTTTAATAAAAAGAAAATAGTAAATTCTATATGGTTATCATGTCAAAAAAAATCTTGATCTGATGTATAATGCCACCAATTAACATTATATTTCCCTATAAAACATGTAACCCTTTAGATTAAATTGTTCATTGTAATAACATAAACATGATTTTCTCTTGTTACATACAATAGAAATCATCCTAACTGCTTTGTTTGTTGCTGGGATCTGAGCATTTGTGTCCTGCTAAATACATAAGTCAGCATCCTCACCCTTATTGTGGTAGATAGTAAAAGATGAAGGATTTGGGGGGCTGATGAGATCAGAGCCCTTATGAATGGGATTAGTGCCCATATAAAAAGCTCCTAAGAACCCCCTCGTGCCCTTTATAAGGTAAGGACACAGTTAGATGATACTATTATTGAACTAGAATGTGAAGACAAATCCTCATTAGACAATCTTCTGGTATTTCTATCAGGCTTGTAAGCTTCTGAACAGAAATGAACAGTTCTTTGCTATTTATAAGCTGTTGTGTTTATAGTGTGTTATTAGAGTTGCCCAATGGACTAAGATGAGTCTGTCACTTCGCCCAGTGGTCATGCTTTTAGGTGTATACTGCGGACAACCATGATTTCCAAGATATGGAAATAAAAGCACTACCCAACTTATTTTTAAAGAATGTATTGATTTGTGAAAACTTGGGGTTCGATGTGAGCCAATTGTGTGTCAGAGACACATCAAGCCACCTCAGATTGGGGGCTTTAAAATAATAGGCATTCTTTGAGCTTATGAATCCAGGTACTTTCCTCCACTTTGGTCAGCTTCAACTCATCCTGGCAGCACTTGAGGATATTCCAGAATCACTTGGCATACAGGTCTAAGGTTGCTCTAGTTACCCAGGGTCGGGCACCAGGCAATCAGAGACTGTCCTGCTGAACTGATTCAGACTAGCCATTCAAAACCCATTAATCTCTGCTTCACTTTATTCCTTTCCATAAAAACCAGAAAACGACACTTGCTCACAATCTCTATTCCCTCTGCTTTTTATCTGGCCTCATGTGCCTTCCTGTTGACCCATAGAGTGAGATATGTTCTTTTCTTGGATCTTTAACAGTCCACCTTTTTCCTAATTATGATCATTTCATGATATATTGACTCCAGCATTCCTAAAAATATTTTAAAAAAAAAAAAATCTACATTTTCAAACAGCTGATTGTCACCTCCTCATCCAGTAGGTCAGCTGGCAAGTTTCCAAGAACAGCTGATTAAATGTAGAAATGCTTTTCCGACTATCCACATGACACATTGTCTTCACTTCTGTCTCTTTCACAAATGCAAAACACTTGTTCCCAGACAGTCAGTGTCAAGGACTGAGAGCAGGGAGGGGTGTGGCTATAGGGAGAGGATGTGACCATAGATAAGGGTGTGGCTAAGTGAGGGGTGTGACTATAGGGGGAGGGTATGGCTACAGGGAGAGTGTAGCTATAGGAAGGGATGGGACCTCAGGAAACCAGAGCAGATGGATGAATTGCCTTCAGTTTACCACACAAACACTTCAAGTTTCAAATCAATGTCTCCTTTTCTTTGATTTGAGTAACCTTTAAATTTTGACCCTTGAAATAAGCAAGACTTCGGGCAAACATATTTTCAGCTGTCATGATGCTAAGGACTGTTGTTCAAAGGCTAAGCTTACAAGCTAAGAAATAAATTCCCTTTCATTTAAGGAAGTGGCTGCTTGTGAATCGAGAGATTGGTCCACACGAATCACTCAAGATTGTAATTACAGTCATTTTAGTCAAAACACTGAGGTGATGGTAGCCTTAAACTATCACTCACAGAATCCTTTAAACTTTAAATATAGTGTCCCTAAAGTTCTCATTATTCTAGATAACTAACATGGTCAGAAAATCCTTTGACTAAGAGTTACAGACCTTTTTCCGATAATAGGTTTCTCACACTCTTCAATTTTCCTTCCAAACTAAGTCACTTTAGTCTTTTCAGCAACATTCGAAATAAAATTTTAAACTTCCTTGTTCCACGTTTTTTTGACCATTTCCTACCATGACTTTCATCTACACACCTGCTGATGCTGCAAAGTACAGTGGAGAGTCCAAGGCACCCAGGAAGAAGGATGAGAAAATAAACTGGAAGGGGTTGCAGATCTTATATCCTCCTAGTATTGGCTTGTCTCTGAGAAGAGGCACATACATCAAACGGAACAGTACTGCCCTTGGTCTGCCTTCTTCATGTTTCAAAAATAGTGATAAGGAAGAAAGCGATGACCCTCTCCAATATGAGCCTCCTCATTATTTTCTTAGTAATCCAACACTAAATTATTCTTTTATCTCAGTTGTAATATGTATTTCAGCCAGTAGATTCTGGAACCTGCTAGACCTTAGGTTGAGTCATATCTTAACTACTACTAGGCCCAGAAACTTCAGCAAGCTAAGTTGTGTGTTGGCTTTGACTTCCTAACAAATAGACATAAGAAGCAATAAACACTAGTTCTTAAAGAATTCATAGTGTCTTGTCCCAACTCTGACCAACTCAATCAACAATGATCTCTGTTGAAAGAAGAATGCAAAATGTGCTTGACCTAGACGTGATGACGATTTCCATAGAGATGGAGTTTTTGCTGTAAGACCAACATGGAGATTACATAGAAGTAGACAGATGCAGACTGCTTCTTGCTCATACTTTTGGATCTCAATTCTTGTTGCTTTTCTTTCTTCTGTTCTGGGGTGCTGATGGGATAGGTCTGGGTGGGAAAATATGATATCCTTGGAAAATCCTGCCATGAACCAGCATAAGATGGGAAGATATTCAGAGCCAAGAAGAAACATTCTTTTACCATCTGCAAGGGGAGAGAAACACAAAGGCTCAGGGTTCATACACAGCACCAAGATTTGACTGTTCCTGCCCCAGAACAAATGTCAGCTGAAATTCGCTCAGGTTTTCAGTTTTTCAAAACTAAGGAAGTTTATTATTTTGGTTATAGATCTTTTTGCCTATCAGAAAAGACTGCTTATTGTTAATAACCAGATCAGAGTTGCTATAAGGATGAAATGATATGGTGTAAATGTAGTCCTCCATTCAGTGCCTAGAAAGTAGACTATACTCACTGAATGTTACTTGTTAATTCATAAGCTTTTGGAGGATTGAGTCTTGTAATAACAATTAACCTTTTCCAAGTGTGAATTAGCCAATCAGCTTCAGTGTATTGTCGGTATGCCCCACACTGACTGTCTCTGACTTCAGGAGACCAGACTCAAGGCCCATCACATAACATAACTTCGCTCTTGGCAAATATTTAGCTATGCCTGTGAATTGATATTACTTCTGTAAAACAAAATAAGCTGTCTTCCTTTGCCAAGTCCTTTGGAGAAGTTTTTACTCAGTGTCTCTTTATATGATCAATCAAGTCATTAAAAAGAAAGATAATGTATTTTAAATCACAGAGAAATGTTATGTTTTATCTTAGAAACATTTCTAAGGAGATAAAAAAAATCACCATTCTTCTTTGATTCTTTTCTGCATTGCCCTTGGAAAGATCTAAAGGAATTGGAAGGTGTGCCATTTCAGAGGAGAAAGAGCAAGCTCTGTGTACAGCTCAACATCAGTTTTGTTGAAGGGTCATGCTTTTGAGTGAAGTGATAAATGTACCACTTGCCTCTGTTGAGCCTGAAAAATTCCTTTTGTTTAACTCATATAATCTGAATAATGTTATCTTAATACTTTCAGGATTATGAATCTTAACTTTTTACTAAATATACTGGTCCCCTCCCCCAGGGTTTTGGTTTTTGTATGTATTTGATGAGAGAAGTGTGAGGGATGTCAGTGTGTATAATGACAGCTGGGTGGTCTACCACACAATAACCACTAACCGTGAGACTCGGGATATGGTTGTACCGCTTCAAGAAACCCAGTTTTGTTCATTTAATATCAAAAATATATGCTAATATCAAGAATGAAAGATATATAGCGATTGGAATTACTCAGTTTATGTCTTTCAAATGAAACCTACAAGGTATCAGAGTGATTTCATTCACACACATAAGCCCATTCCCACACACACATGCACATGCACATTTGATATGTGCCACTATAGGATCATGTGCATTTCCTAAAGCTAATGTGTTACAATGTATAAATAAATCAAATGTCTGGGTATATAAAAGTTCATAAAGGTATTGCCACTTTTCGGTGGCTATCAGAGTCATTTGTAAGCCAGTATCCTGATGGCCCTCCTCCTTCTTTGCAGATGCCCTCTCTCAGCAGGAAGATGATGAACCCCCAAAAGAGTATGATGCTGGGCAATTCGCAGGCCTTCTCCATGGATCCTCTCCAGCCTGTGAGTCTCCTGAAAATCCATTTCATCTTTATGGGAAAAGAAATCAATGTGAAGATGGACAAGATGAAGCCAGTTTGGCAAACAGTCCTTTGCCTTTCAAACAGACTCCAATAGAAAACAACCCAGAGCCTTCGGTGAAGAAAATCAAACCCAAAGTGGTCAGTAGAACAATTTTCCACAAAAGAAGCCACCAACTTGAGAACCATACCATCGTTGGCACAAGAATGTCTAGGAGTGGATCCCGCAATGGCGACCAATGGGGTGTGAATACAGGGGGCTTTGTGGAGAGAGCGTGTACTCTAGGGAGAATAAGGTCATTGCCTAAAGCCCTGATCGACATGCATTTATCCAAAAATGTCTCCAAGTCTGATTCTGATCTTATTGTCTACCCTTCCAAGGACAAAGCAAGAGTTAACTGGAGTAAGTCGTCAACTGCGGAGCGCAGTTCCAAAGATAATTCTGAAAGAACACCATCCTTCACATCTGAATGGGAAGAAGTAAGCTCAACTTTTCTTGCTGCCCTTTATGTAGGCTTTGGAATTGAATGACGTTTGGAAGAAAGATTTTCAGTTTTTAAACTCTTATAGAAGTTGAAGTTGGAGGGGGGGAGGTGTTAGTAAATGCAAATAGTCCCAACTGGAAGGGAAAGGTTCTATGGATAATACACAGTAATTTCACAGCAAGTGGAAAAATGAGCACATTGCTACATGTGTGGGGGACACTTCGTTTCCATAGAAATTGGTATCAAGCAGAAGTAATAAGTAGCTGTGAGGAGCAGGAGAACCCTCCCATCATGTCCCACCAGGCATTGCAGCTGACAGTTTGAGAAAAATCTTATTTTGCTGTGTCATTTAGCTACTTGCTAAACGTTTTGTTAGCATGCCTTCCTTCTTTAAAGTATCTTTTATTTTTGAAACAGATCCTTATGATTTTAGTCTTAATGGGAAAGCCAGCAGTCCCGGCTCTTCTTCAAGAA
This sequence comes from Montemys delectorum, assembly GCA_019843815.1. Classification (NCBI taxonomy): domain Eukaryota; kingdom Metazoa; phylum Chordata; class Mammalia; order Rodentia; family Muridae; genus Montemys; species Montemys delectorum. Next base: position 21,786 of record JADRCD010138109.1, on the reverse strand, counting down.
CCGTGCAACAAATACACATCATTTAATATTTTCCATTTGTAGCTATCAGAGGCACATTAAACGAAATAAAGCACTTTAGTGTCAAGTCTCACTACTCTAAACCCCACTTAGAGACCAAGTCTAAAAGAATTATTCAGAAAATGAAGGCCCCTTGTAAAACTGTAGTTTCATTTTTCCCTAAGAGAATTACATCATAACCTAATAATAATACTTCTTGCTTTTTCTTGACTTTCTTTAAAGAATGGAAGTGGGTTTCTATCGATATTTTATCTTAACATGTCACATTTTTGTTTGTGAAAAGGCCATGCCAAGTGGATTTATCTTTGAAGTACATGAGGTCACTTTGGTATTCTGAGAACCAAAAATAGATGTGAGTCTGATATCGACTTTCTAAATTGAGCTGTTTGGGAAAAATCAGTTGATATCTCCACTTTTTTTCACACTGAACAAATTGGAACACTTGAGTGATGTTCATTGTCCTCTTGAAACCTTCCATTCTCTGCAGGTGACTAATACAGGAGGGGAGATTTTAGATGGCTAGAATTTAGAATTTGGAATCTAAGTTCCAAACCTACATACTAATATTTTATTAGTATATCCATTTTTAAATTTTTAACTCCTGAAATCTTGCTTGGAATCCCTTTTTGTAAGATAGCATTGAAACCTCTAACTTATAGACTAAAGTTGTTTTGGTGGCTGTATTCTTTAATTAATGCCACCAACTAGCTTGTGGTTGTTCGACCCATTCAGTTAGAACATGACTCTAATAGCTGTGCCCACAAACTGAAACCTACCTTTCCCAGTGAGAGTGCATAACTTCTGAGAGAAGGAGAATGGTCACAAAGAACATAGACCTTGACATTGAACCTGTCCTCTTCCCTTCTTTTTCTGAGTTTAAAGAGTTCATAGTTCCTAACTTAATGGGGCATGTATACATGAAAAAAAAAAAGGTGAGTTCATAAGTTATGTATTTTTTTAAAAATCAAAAGATGTTTGCTTGCCTTTAAATCTTGTACTGTTGGTCTCTGAGTTGTAGTTGGCTGTGGTAATAGCACTGAGAATATATGATTACAGCATTTAATGGTTATGTCTGAATGCGATGATAAAAGTGCATGTAACAGTCCCCTAACATGGTTTCTACTTTTCACAGATCGACAAAATAATGAATTCGATTGATGTTGGAATCAACAGTGAACTTGAAGGGATGAACGGTGAGACCACAAATACAGAAACTCCCTTCTACACTGTGATTAGTAACTCTGCCTAAGCAGTAGCCAGAAAATGAGCAAAGTTCTTAGATAATGTCCTATTTTATCATGAGTAGTTGCAAATGATTTCCTTCAACTCTCAGATGCAACAACCTTCACCTAAAACATCAGCTGAGTGTATTGATTTGGCAAGTTGAGAACTTCTCCCTTGTTGCTCTTTTATGGTGTCAGGTAATCTTGATGAATGAAGCTTCAGCTTTAGGCTCAATGGATCACAAAGCACTTCAAAGCAGTGTGAAATCTGATGATTTGATTTACTATTTTTCATTCAGCAATGTGTCCCATTTATCCTGGTGAAAGTAATTAACAGCTTCTAAGTTTTAAATACCATTTGGCAAAAACTACATGTTACTCCTCTTCTTTGATCCCACAACGCCTAGCAAAGTATCTCTTGAAGAGTTGCTTTTACTATCACTATTTAGTATATTGCTATACGAGTGTCTTCTATACAATTTCAGCTCAGAGTAGAAGGCCTTTTGAAACCATTTTATTGACTTTTTGCTTAACTCTCATAGATGATGCCAAATATCACATATCTATGCCTTTAGAAATCACTATATTCATACTAAAGAAATTAATTAGACTCCCTCATCAGAGCACAGCCTAGGATAAGGCGAATATGGTACTTCCTTAACAAGCAAGATCTTAGAGGGCGCTAAACAATGTAGTCATCAAAACACAAAGTATTTTAATGGAATTGTTTAAATTCAAAAATAATATGCCAAATCAATGATAAACACACTATCAAAATGTAAATAAAGACAAGCTACCACCTCACTAGGGTAGCTTAAAGTCTCATACTGTAATTCCTAGAATGGCTAACAAAAGCATGCACCTCATCAGGGAATTGTCAAATCCTTAGGCAATGGCAAGCCAGATGCTCTTCAGCTGCCCAAGCTGCAATGTTGCATAAATATTGAGAACTCTGATGGTGCTATTGCTCTTCCACAATCAAGCCAGGTTGTCCCTCAGCGATGGTACAGATGAACTGGTAATACAGCATGTTTTGGCAACCTGGCCACATGTGTGGAAAGATGGGAGTAGGACAGTTAACTGCATAACTACAAACTTTTCTCCTGTCACATCCTTCCCCCATCCTATATCTAATACTCCATTCTATATCAGATCAGTCCATATCTATAGCAATCTCCCTGGAGATTGGTAGCAGGTACCAAGACATGCATATTACTTTAAACCTTGATACTAGATATCTCTTGAGTTCCTACACCTAGGTTTATAGCATAATGACCATCTCCATGTTAAACAGGAATGGTGAAAAAAAATGTGAATTTCATAGTCGCCTGTACATTCACACACAAACACATACCAAATATAAAAGTCTGATTATTGTTTCAACATTCTCAATCCTGTATTTGAAAGTTATGAAAGGGCCCCAGATCTTACCATCATTGAAATAGTGAAGCAATATTAACCATTTCAGTATTTAAAAAGTCTGCAGGCTGTTCCCTGCAATTTTTTCGATGTCAGCTCTTACTATCTGCCCCACACCCACACCTTTATTTACTAGTTTCTGCATTGGCATTGAAATGAAAGCAGAGGCACTATCCACAAAGAATCATTACTATTGACAAAGGCTGGCTCTGCAGGTGCATTAGTTTTGCCTCTTAATTACATACTAATTATGTACTAAATGATTGGCCATAGCATGTAACATTCCAATTGGTCATTAGGCTGGTCATAAATCACAACAGCCTTCAGCACACCACACACACACACACACACACACACACACACACACACACACACACAC
>JADRCD010138109.1:3704-18737 GCA_019843815.1 Montemys delectorum | reverse complement strand
CACACACACACACACACACACACACACACACACACACACACACACACGTACATAACATACACTCACACATAACAACCACAAGATGTCACTCCACAAATAACATTTTGGGTACTGAGTGTGGTTGAAAATCACATAGTGAAATGAGAGTCAGATAGATATGAGAACAATGTACAGCCTTACTACTATCTACTGGCTGCTTGACCTTAGCACACTTAGAATGAAGACACTAATATAGGATTGTGGTAGAGACATGTACCATGGAGTATAGTGCAAGGTACAAGCAGATGTCTGTTACATTTTAGCTCTCACCTTGACATACCATGAGGATGATGAATATACAAACAAAATATCTCTCAGCCTTACTTATTGTAAGAAAGTATCTTATGATATTAGTTGTTCTTATGATCTTAGCATTAAATGTACTAAATTCTCTGGAACTGTCATGATTTGCCAACTGGAATAGAAATCTACTAGAGAATTTGTACCAGAGAATCCTAGTTCCTCAGGGGAATTAAAGTGTCCAGAGAACCCTAACAAAGGAAAGAGAAAGTATATATATTTATTCAATTATTCTAAATAAACTTCTCTGAAATCTCATTAGTCTTCCCCACTTCCTACCTACCACTCTCTCTCCTCTCCTCTCCGCTCCTCTCCTCCCCTCCCCTATCCTCTCCTCTTCTCTTCAGTAGCCGCTCTATCCTTGCTGTGATTCTGAGAGTTGGGCATATCCTATCTCTGACTCATTCTAACAAATCTTTCTCTGATTCATCACTTTGTCTACTCCTCAATAAGGCATTGTTGTTTGGGATTAAAGGTTTGTACTAAGGGTGTGACTATATTCCAGTCAGAGGGGTTAAAAGAGTGTATTCCAGTTGTATCACACAGACTTAGAAGGTCTTTGGACATGATCCCTTGCCAGAGCAACCACGTTACTGAATTAAAATTCCTCTACATCTTCCCCCTATGTATTTAAGCTAAAATCATACACAGTTTAACTTTACAACAGAAACAATTGTCAATACCACAAACCTAACAATCCGAATATCCTCATGAAGATCCACTGATGCAAGGATCCTTCATAACTGCAGTCCTGATCATCTCTACTTCAGCAAATGTCTATTTCAGTGTCAAGGTTTTCAGTTTGCCCAATCTGAAGAATAACCTGTCCTTCTTCAGCTGGCTTATTGAGCTGTCCCCATATTGGGGAGGAGGGAGGCTCATCCCCAATATAACACATCCTGTGACATCCACACTAATGTTAAAACATTTTAAAACATACAGTATATAGAAAATTTCAGCAGTTTTTTTTTTCTATAATTCAGGGTCCTTCAGTTAATCATATTCCCCCTTCCTGTTTATCAAGGTACAATTAGATCATTATGAATCCACACATAAACTAGATATTTAGATACTTGGGTTTCATACCTGGCATCACACCATTGAGCCAGGTTCCTTAACCATTGTCAGTGGGCTGTCCTCAGTTTCAATAGGTACCATAGATTCACAATTAAGTACTTCCTGTTCTTTATCTCTTGTCTCTCAAGCCATTGTATTAGCATAAATAATTTTTCTCTATGTACAGCTATTTTTCAACCTCTTTTGAGAGGGAAAATATAAAGATTGCAATTGAAAGTAGGGAGGAGTTCACTCCACTGGCCACAGTTGCAACAAGTATTGTGATGACTTATGTTCAAGTAATGTTCCTATCCCCTCAAGTCCTACCCTTACGCCTAAGGGACTTGACATGGAGTTTCCCATGGTTTAATGCAGGAAAAGTCTGTCTATATAATTCAAATTATCTTTTGGGAGGGCTTACTGTGATTCCTTGTCCCAGAGGCTCCAGTGTTGTTCCTTGCTCTGGGTTTGAGACTCCCATGGCTCCAGAGTCTCACAAGTCTTGTTGGGCATCCAGCTGAATTTAAAAAGGCTGCTGCTATTTCCTCTGGAGCTGGTCCCAGGCAAATCCCTCCTCTGCGGCTTTCTCTCCGATGTCCTCTGTTTTCTGCGTTGTTGGTGGGCTTTCTGATTCTCCAGTCACATGTAAAACAGCCAGAGGGATTAAAGGTGTGTATTCCAGCTGGATCGCTCAGACCTAGAAGGTCTTCAGATCAGATGTGATTCCCTTGCCAGAGTCATCATCATTTTGCTGGATTAAAATTCCTCCACACACAAGCATTTCCGACTTTCCACTTGAGGCCAGATTCACATGCAGAACAAATGAGTATGAACAGTAGAATGCAGTGATATTGACACCCTGGACTTCCACACCCAGCTCTTAGGCACTATTGCATAGGTGGTGTGATAGGATGTTCCGCACCGCTGTGTCTACACATGATAGGCTTGCATGCAAAGAATTTTTTGCAGAGTTTCAATTTTGAAATTAAATGGTCCTGGTTTCAGTTTCTAATTTTTCAACTGACCATGGCCTCTTTGATATCAACTTCCTCACCTATTTTTATTGTGTGCTGTATTGCTTTAGCCTAGAACGTAGCAAGCAATCAGTGAAGTGTAAACTCTCTTGTCTTTTTACCTAGGCATGCATGACTTGCCTTTCTCATTAGAGCGCATTACACACAAAGACATTTGGAAAGTCTGCTCTATCTTTGCGATCAGTGACGATTGTAGCTGGAGTACCAGTGGGCAGCAATTTTTACGTGAAATCTTCCTCTGACTTTATTACTTAGCCATTGTCATTCTGTCACAAGGAAGCTCTTTATTTCTTCAAGTTTCCCTACTTTCCAAAAATCAGTTGATAATCTTCTTGATGAGACTGAGATCCCCTTACGTAGCAAGAACAACTGTCTCCCCAGGCTGCACTAACCAAGCACTAGATGTTACAATACAGTGGTGGAACTTATAAGGGTCTTCCTACCTCTAAATAATTTCCATTATGACTAAAGAGAGTACCAGTGGGTGTACAGTGTTAGATTGAAATTACATGTCTAAAAAAAGTAGCATTTTATTAAAATGCATTTTTACATATATTTATTTAGTGTGTGTGAGTGCATGTGTGTGTGTCTATGTGTGCATGTAAGCATGTGTGTGTATATTTCTATGTGTGCGTGCATGTATGTATGCTTCTATGTGTGTGTGTGTGTGTGCATGTGTATGTATATGTATAGGCATGTGTGCATGTATGTGTGTGTGTGAATGTGTGTGTATGTCATATCTGTTTATGTGTCTGAGTGTTTGGTGTGTGTCTATGTGGTTTGTGTGTTCTTGTGTTTCTCTCTTTCTGTGTGTGTGTGTGTGTGTGTATGTGTGTGTGTGTGTGTGTGTGTGTGTGTGTGTGTGTGTATGTGTATGTGCAGGTCAGAGGATAACCTATAGGAATCATATTCAATTCCTTCTCTCCTACCAGTGATTCCTAGGAACCAAATTCAAGCCATCTAGCTTTGAGTGCAGCATCTTTACTCACTAAGCCATCTTGCTGGCCCATAAATGTATTTTTAGGAGCATGATAGTTCAGTGGTTGAGAGCACGAACTGATTTTGCAGAGAACCTAGAGTCAGTTCTCAGCCCCACATGACAGCTCACAACCATCTGCAACTCCAGTTCCAGGGATCTGACATCCTCTTCTAGCCTGTGGGCACCAAGCATGTACATGATACACATATGAAAGACAGAGACAATATATACACAAAATAAAAATAACTTTTAAACATATTTTAAGGATACATTTTTATATCCTGCAAGTTAAATTGTATCTGCAAAGAAATGAACCAGCATTTTATCTCCTAAAAATTTCATCTAAGTTTTAGTTATAAATGAAAACTACCTAAATAAGGACATAAAGACTTTGATCACAGAGTGTGTTATATATTGGATAGATGAATTTTAGGTCGTTTACTGGAACATACGAAGTTCTGGCAGCAAAGATAGCCCCACGACCTCACTTACTCTTGTTTACTAAAAATAATGTAACCAAGTCTAATGATCACCTGCACTGAAAGTATTGGCTAGCCCAGAAGCCCTCCTAAAGGTCAGGCCGAGTGGTGATGTGTCTGAGTGAGGCACGGCCCTCACACATGAGAGCACACACCTGGCAATGTTCCAGAACTCAAATAATGATCTGGGTGGGGCTTATGTTCAGAGGAAGAATTTTCCTCACCTCTAGGAATATTCACTTTCCCACGAACCTTTAAACTGTACATAAAAACCTCTCCGTGAAATGCTTTGCAACTAGTATGCTTTATTTTTGATTTTTATTTCTCTTTACAGTACTATTTTTAATAGAACCAACTGGGGAAGGTGGGTAGTAGAATACATTAGCAGACAAGCACATTATTTTATCTAAATTCAGAGACTTATTTTTATTGTTATTTTATGTAACACTTCACTGAATGATTTAGTCATGTAGTTTGGATGGGTTAAAGCAAAGGAATCACTTAATAATAGAATATTTATGTAAGAATTTGAATTACAGCAGCTGCTAGGCCAGCCTGAATCAACCAGTCTCTATCAAGAAGTCTTGTTTAATAAGCCAAACAATTGTGCTCAGCACAATAGACAGCAGAATTTGATACTATGTATCCCAAATAGTCCTTCAAAACTAAAGTAACTTGTATAGTGTGCATTTTGATTGTTTGGGTATGGTTTCCATTCTCTACCTAGGAGATTGCAAACAATGGTCATATGTGATACTATGTAGACCATAAAGGTGAAATAGTCGAGTAATAGTCTGTGGCCTACTATTTGCCTATAATATATCAGTTATTAATAAATAATACGGTGAGCATACATTGCTGCAGTTCAACAGAATATCAAATCCTCTAGAAGAGGCCTAGAGGGTTTGAACATGTGCTATCATCCACCTGGGATGCTTCTGATAGCCTTTCTGATACATAATCAATATCAGCCAACATCAGCATAAATATTTCCTCGGATGACAGGCCTACTACTTTGAGAAGATAGTCTTTCACTAGGATGCTCACTATTATTATCTATTATTGTTGTGCATGTATGTGTAGGTTTGATGAATGTTCATGTTTGTGCAGGTGTACATGTATGTTTAGATTCACATGAGGGACAAAGGATAACCTCAGATACTATTCCTCAGGTATCATCCATGCTTGTTTGATTTAAGATTTTGAGACAGGGTCTCTGATTAGCCTAAGACTCCTCTAGGAGGCAAGGCTGTGCCAAAAGCTCACGAATCTGCCTGTTCCCACCTCCAAAGAACTGAGAATAGACACATACACCATCAAATTCAGCCTTTGGGTGGTGGAGGGTGGGGTAATGACATGGGTTTTAGATGTGAAATTCAGGTCCTTGTTCTTGCATGGCTAGCATTTTTTTTTTTTTTTTTTGGAATGAGTTTCTGTTCCAGCTCCCTTAAAAATAATATTGTTGTGTCACCATGGTTTGGATGTCCAACAGTTATCAGCACCGTGACATCGGGGAAATTATTTCTGTAGTCCAGACCTCACTTCTTCATGTGGAACACAGCTGTATGAGTAATATCTTCAGTGTTTACATTTGATCTTAGTCAAAGGATAAGAAACAATATTTGCTCCAAAAGTTTGGAAGCTCTAATGAGAAATAAAGTGATCTCATTTGTGGTGCATAGTCAGCCTTAAGAGATGGCATCTTCCTTCCTTATTTTCTCTTTTCCTTTTCATCTATTACTCTATTAAAAGACAGAAATTAAACACAAAGAAGAGTTCATTCTTTCCAACATATATTATTAGATATTATACATATGTTGAAAAGATATTAACGTACATAGCATGGGTATGTTTTCAAACCATAGTGTCTATATATGATTGTACAGAATGAAAGGATGGAAATATATACTCCAGACTAACAGTGGATAGTCAATCATAACAAAAGAAAAAAAACAGGGATGAGAAAAAAATTATAATTTGACAAAATGATCTATGAAACTAAAAATTGCAAAAGTGTGTGTGTGTGTGTGTGTGTGTGTGTGTGTGTGTGTGTGTAAGCTTTGGTGGTTACCTAACAGAAACATCACTTATTCATCCATAATGGACAGTTGCCAGTAGTCTGTATAGACAATTTAAAAATACTAGCCTGGCATGGTGGCATACATTTATATTCAGGAGGTAGGGGCAGGAGGATCATAAGTTTGTGACAGCTTGAGCTGCATATTTCAGGGCAGCCTTGGCCTTTCTAATGAACCCCTACCTTAAAAAGTTTAGGGGGAAAAACCAACTTCATGAGTCAATTAATGTTGTAGTAGTTTAAATATGCTTGGCCCATGGGAAATGGCACTATTAAAACATGTGGCCTTGTTGGTTTAGGTGTGGCCTTGTTGGAGGAAGTGCATCACTATGGGGTTGGGCTTTGAGGTTCTATACTCAGGCTCCATCCAGTGTGGAAAGAGTCTGCGGCCTTTCCACACAGCTTTTGTATCAAGATCTCGCCGCTCTTCCAGAACCACATCTGCCTGAATGCTTCCATGCTTTCTACTGTGATGATAATGGATTGAACCTCTCAAACTGTAAGCCAGCCCCAATTAAATGCTTTTCCTTTATAAGAGTTACTTTGGTCATGGTGTCTCTCATAGCAATAAAACCCAAACTAAGACAGAAGTTGGTACCAGGGACTGGGGTATTGCTGTGATAGGCCTGACCATGTCTTTGTTTGGAGGAATGTGGATTTGGAGACTTTGGATTTGGAAAACAGTGTAATGCTTTAAGTGGAGTATAATGGGCCATCTTAGTAGGAATATGGAAGAAATCAGTGCTGAGGGAGGTTTAAGCTCTGGTGGGCTTAAACTTTGGGTAATTAAACTCTGGCTCAAGAGGTTTCAGAGAATTTTAGTATGTTGCCTATTTTATAAAAGTTGCAATTGTTGATTTTGTATTAGCAAAATAAGAAGTAAAAGTAGAAATAATTTGAAGGTATACAGTATTCTTCCAATAGTCAGAGGTCAACATGGACATATGTGAAAGCATCAATGGTGGCTGTCTCTTAGTAAGATTGCCTGTGATTTTTATATTTTGCCATCATTATGCCTAAACTTTTTGAAATTTTTACAGAGAATATGCATTACTTTATCTTTTAAATTATTCAATAAAAAAGAAATGTCTGCCAATTTAGTAAACAAATGAAATGACAGAGACCCATATGCGTGAGAGTTAAACATTCATGTTTGAATAAAATTCTACAGCTATCAGTGCCAGTAATTTGATAATTATTTGATATTTGAATTCTGTTAATGAATACATAATCAAGTGCTTTTTATTAGATTTGAATTCAAGTCTGTGTGAGTTAGTAGCTTGAATAAAGGAATTCATTGGCTTGTTTATGTTCCATTTTTATGTCACTGCAACAAATTTTTATTTTTTATTTTTTGGTTTTTTGTTTTTTGTTTTTTTGGTTTTTCGAGACAGAATTTCTCTGTGTATCCCTGGCTGTCCTGGAACTCACTCTGTAGACCAGGCTGGCCTCGAACTCAGAAATCTGCCTGCCTCTGCCTCCCAAGTGCTAGGATTAAAGACGCGTGCCACCACCGTCCAACACTGCAACAATTTTTAAGATATGTTTTCTCTATATCCCCATGCTGATCGCAGTAATGCTTTCTTTGACCCTTAGTGTACGTGCATGTCCTGAAGGCCTTCCAGTTCTTATTTATGCATGTTTTCACTGTTTACATCTTAATGGTAGTTTTATACACAAAACAGAGTGGAAGCATGTACACTAGACTGACACTGTGCAGTCACTGCACAGGCCAGGAAAGGATCTAATGAGAGAGAGGGGGGAGGAGGGAGAGGGAGAGAGGGAGAGGGAGAGAGGGAGAAGGAGAAGGAGAGGGAGAGAGGGAGAGGGACGGAGGGAGGGAGGGAGAGAGGGAGGGAGAGAGGGAGAGAGGGAGGGGGAGAGAGAAAGGGAGAGGGGAAGAGAGAGGGAGAAAGAGAAGGAGAGGAAGAGAGAGGGAGAGAGAGAAAGAGAGAGAGAGAGAGAGAGAGAGAGAGAGAGAGAGAGAGAGAGAGAGAGAGAGAGATCTGGTAGATTGATATATAAAAATGAGTGGTTGAGTAGTTACTTATCAATATTTCTGAGGAGTTTTTCTTCCTTATCTAGGAAACGGTTCTCCAGAAAGCCACAGAGCTATCAGTCTATGTGAGAAGAACCAGAGCATATAAATCTGAGAACACCTGGTACAAGTCCTTCTCCAGGTCATGACTTTCTCAGTGGCCTCTGATGGGTTACCTCACTCATTCTCACACAGTGATTATATACTAGTAGATAGCATGTCCACTTGGGGTCAGCACCGACTTCCTTGCACTTCTGCTCTTCCTACTTGAGGAAGAAGTAGCCTGGTTCTATCAAAGCCGTATCATTGAGGTCAGAAAAGAAACCCATGGACAGGTAGGAAGGCTTTAGATGGCCAACTGAGCATGTAGCTGATTGTAGCCTTCATCTTGGTGGAATGATTCTGGAGCTCATTGTCTGCAGACAAAGAAACTAGCCAAAGAAAACTCTGTAGGGCAGGACTAATAAGATGATAAATATACCCACTACCAAGCTTGGTGAAGGAGAGAACTGACTCCCTCAAGTTGTCTTCTGATCTCCCTACGCCTACCATGGTATACATTCCCCACCACCCAATAAATAAATAAAAAGAAGAGGAGAGGAACGGGGAGGGGGGAGGGGAGGGGGAGAGGAGAAGAGAGGAGAGGTCCTGAAGCAGGATATGCATAAGAACATGGCCCAGAGGTGGGACCAAATTAGTAGGTGGAAGCTGGAGGCTATTTTCTAAGGACCCCAGCGTCCGTCATGCCTTTATAACGCAGTCATCAGTAAAATAATCTCCTGAGCTCCGTCAGAGCGTAGGAGCCTAATTTTGATAAGTGGTAACTAACAAACACAGATGGCTTGGTTGTACCAGCAACCTTCCCTGCAGTATACTTAAGTACTAGCCACTAGCTTGCCTCAGTGCTTAGAAATTCTCTTGCTTCAGGGTTAAAGGTCATCTCTGTCCCCCCTATTTTAACAGTGTAGCTGGAGGCTGGAAGAGAGAAGAAAGAGACACTATGCCCCTTAAATCCAAACACTGTGGAAGCAGGAGCTCTAGCCTCCAGGAATCAGCTTGTCTGGTACGTTTTAAGTGTTCATACTACTTGCTTCTTCAAGGATTGGAGATACCTAGTTTATCCTTGCAGGGCATAACAGTGGCCATGATTTTCTTCATAGAATCTTCTATTGGCAACTCTGCTTGAACCACAGACTTCTTAAAGAAAAACTTTCTAAGGAAGTAGATGATAACCAAGTCCTAGGGCACTGACCAGACTTCACAGTCTGAGATTACTGGTTTTACCAGAGCATTAAAACATTCCAACTCCTCAGTGATGACTGAGTAATTGATCACTTGCTGCAGATCATTTCTCTTTCATGCCTCCCTTATTCTGGGAGGAGTAGAAATAAAATATACAAATAAAATATAAAAATAAAAGTAAAATAAAATCTTAGCTGGGTAATGGTGACACATGTCTTTAATCCCAGCACTTGGGAGGCAGAGGCAGGCAGATTTCTGGGTTTGAGGCCAGCCTGGTATACAGAGCGAGTTCCAGGACAGGCAAGGCTACACAGAGAAACTCTGTCTCAAAAAACCAAAAAATAAAATAAAATAAAATAAAATCTTGTTTATTTGTGAGGAGGAGAAACAAGGAATTTCTTTTATTATTCATTTTTAGTTTTCATAGAAACATTTATAACAGGATATGTCCCACCTGAAGATGAAAATAAAAATTATGGTAAGCAGAGTTAAACAGGCCTGGAAGATTTCATTCTACACTATTGTAATAGGGGTAAGAGATGACCTTTAACTCTGAAGCAAGAGGGTTTCTAAGCACTAAGCTTCCTAATGGAGAGTACTATAGGACACTGCAGGACAGGTTGCTCAGTGTAACCGCTTATCAAAATTAGGCTCCTACTCTTCTACAGAGCCTGGGCGATTGGTTTATTTCCCAAGGACCAGCCTCTGCTTGAAGAAGGGTTCTGAGGAAGGGGTATCTGGAAGTGGCCAAACAAACAACCTGAAGTCAAATCATGGGTTAAAAGCTGACAACCTATGTTCTGCTTGAGACAGCTTCCCACATAGTTCTTTCTATGATCTGCTCAAGACAGCTTTCTCTTCTAAAAACTCTCTTAATAGAACAAACGCCCAGTCTTTTCTTTACATATCAATTCAGTTATTACCCCGGGGTCCCCTTTTATTATTCCTTGAATCAACGTCTGGTGATCCCAGCCCAAAGATTCTTAGAAAGAGCCTGCATGCACATTTTTTTTTAACATTACAAAAGAATTCAGAGATCTGCCTGCTTTTATTAAGCATAGATAATAAGCTAGCTGAGTGGGACCCTGCCCTAAAATGACCATTCCTACCATACTTAGGCCTGGACCTAAACTCCCTCTGTCTCAGTCTGGCCTGGAACTCAGCAAATCTGCTGCCTCTGTGAGCACAAACAATAATCTTAGCTGGGTGGGATCTCGCCTTTCAATCATCACTTCCTAAATCTCTTTATCTCTTCACTTTGTATCTTTCTCACAAGTGCAGCTGCCTCTGTTCTTTTAGATCTGTGAATCTCCTTATACAATTAACATTGCATCCTTATATTTTGCATAGTTGAGAAAGTATATATTTTTGAACTCATGTTTTCAGAGTTCTTACTGCCTTAAGGACTGCCCTGAAGGTCTCAATGTTTACCATTTGGTTGAAACACTAGATACACTCTCACCTCCTGGACTCATGCTGTCTCTGATTATCATGGAGTCATTAACCATGGCAGAGAAGATACTCCTTGAAGGAGGAACTTGAAAATATGTGCATAGCAACCATAAACACTCATAGAGGTTCACACCCTGGAGGATCTCTTCCAGGGGCAGGAACCATGTCACATTGTCCCTACCATGGCCAAGCCAGACTTACTGATGGTTGTATTTCAAAGGCATGACTCACAGGTCCTTAGAAAACATTTTTCTGAGTGAAAAAATTTGAAGAGGCTAGAGAAAAAACTCATATGTAAAGAAAAAACAGAACATGAATTTCATAATTATAAGTTTTATAACACAAACACTCTATATAAAGGGAGGTCAGGAGCCTGCCATCAGGAAGAAACAAGTTTAGTGATGATCAGTATAAGGTTCGCATTCACTAGAAACTTGTTTTGCCTGTTACCACTAGGCGATTCATTTCCTTACTTAGAGAAAGATATCTTGTCACCTTGTGTATTGCCACCTTGTGTATTGTACTCACCAACCAAGGTGAATGAGGCAAGTTGTGTCAAACACCAAAACCTTACTGATTCTCATTTTTTCATATTAGGAGGCATGAGCACACACAGGGTCTTTCACACCCTACGGTAGTTTTCTCTTAGTACCTCTTAATAACAAGAAATGTAGTTAACCTCTAAGGTCATCCTTATTAGGAGCCAGGCATGCTTCAAAGCACTTATGTCATCTCATGTAATCCTCACAAATATTCTGGAACAATCTATGAATCATCCCTACTTTACAAGACCATGACACAGAGGAACAAAGAATATTAGGAAAATTTGCCAGGTTCATTTAAATTGAAGCAATGGGATTCAAACTCAGTCTGATTCCACAATCCAAGCTTTTGACTTCAGGGTTAGCATGCTTCACTTTATCATCTTTCAAGCTTTTGCTGGGTGGGAATCTGACACCACTGCTTTCTCTTTATTAGCTACTTAGAATGTGCAGTGATTGGAGTAAACTGTAAAATGCAGGAGCTTAGCATCCCTCCTTTGAGCCTGCAAAGACCAGGTCAGAATCGGGAGTACCAAAGCTCCCAGGCCTGAATACCACTGTGGCAGCCACTTAGCATAAAATTTCATAATGTTCTATTCTATGAATCAGTAATCAGATATTTTCCATAAAACACTGTGAAGGAATTCAATAAAGACATCCAGGGAAATTAAAATAAGCCATTTTATTCTGTAATAATTCAGAGGACTTAGGGAGAAATATCTGTCAAGGTCAGAAAAATAGAAGAATCTTCTGTGGGACTTAGACAAAAGGTGAGAGGTTTTTTGTTTTTTTGTTTTTTTTTTTTTTTTTGCCTGAATAGGTCTGAAAGGTTCTCATTATACTTCCTCTAGGCCAGAAAGCCAGAAAGAATCTTTACTTCCCTAGTACGGCCATTCCTATTCTAAGATGTAATGACTAAGTCCTTGTTCCTCTTTCCCTAGGAGCTTTGATTTTTGTCTTAATTTTGACTTAAAAAGCAGTCTATGTAGTAGGAAGGATACAGCCTGGGTTTTGGGATTCCTTTTGTTTTGTGGTACTATGGGTTGAACCCAGGACCTTGTGCCTTTTGCTCCTAACCAAGTCCTCTACCACTAAGCTATATCTTCAGCCTTGCTTTACATATGGGGTCCTTGTATGTAAATAACCCAGGGTACCCTTGCATTCTAGATCCTCATGTCTCAGTCTTCTGATTGTTGGGGTTAGAGGTATCTGCCACCATGCCTAACACAGGCTGGCTTCTATTTGAAGATCTCTATACTTAACTGGGTTACTCTTCCTGAAGCAGACATCTTATCTATCCTAAGCCTCAGTATAAGAGCAATAGGACCCCTCCTTTTTAGAGCTGTTTTAAGGATTGGGAATATTGTGTAATAAAAGGAAAACTTGTATAATAATTTATGAGAATTAGTTTAGACATCCCCAGCTAAACAGCTCAGAGAAAAGCAGGAAGAGATCAGGACCCTATTTTCTAGGTCTATGAGATAAGCTTCTAGTTGACTTTCCTAATAGCACATGATGAACTAGAAGAGTCACATAGGCAGAGGAAAAAAGAAGCCAATAGAAGATATGGTTCACACTGGGTCTAACCTAAGGAAGCTACAGATTGTAATAGGAAGTTTGAGATGAACAAGAATAGGCTTTGAGAATAAAAAAGACAATGTCCTTTAAGTAGAAGTACAATTTGCAAACAAGACTCCCTTCACCAGAGAAAAAAGATTGGCCATCCCAAGAAAAGTAGATTGCAAGAAAACACAGTAGCTCCTCAGCGTAGAAACCCAGGAATGTAGATCGAGAAAGCTTTCTTACAGGAGTGGCCCATGTGTATCTGAAGTCAGGTCATGTTGATTAGGGCAGAAGAGAGTAACATAGACAAAACCAAGGAAGTAGAGATCATTTGAGCTGCAGAAAGACCTAAAGATATAGCTAAATGAGTTAACGTCTCACTCACATGAGAATCTGAGCCAACCATTAAAGGATGGTTGATGAGTTACCATGGCCTTGATTATTTCTGTCATTCTGCTGCCTTTAAGCAGGGCTTCTATCTTTGATGCAAGAAAATGTCTGCAGTTCAACATTCCTCATAGTAGACATCTTGAGGACAGGGCGAGCATTTGAACCATCATTTCACTGTTGTGTCAGAATTTACCTGTGATATCAGTGTAAAGAGGTCAGGTTTATTTTAGCTAGCAAGGTAAGAGGTTTTTGTGCTTGGTCAGGCTGCTCCACTGCTTGAGGTCAGGACCCTGTGGAAGCTGGAAGCTTCTCACCTCATAGCAGTCAGGACAGGGAGAGAAGGGGAGGAATCAGGGTCCCAAAATATCCTTCCCAGGCACACTCCTAAAGATGTACTTCCTCCAATTAAGCTTCCACCACCTTCCAGTAGTGCTAGCAGACCAAGCCTTTACCGTATAAGATTTAGGGGAGTATTTAAGCCCCAAACCATGGTGCTCTGATCCGTATTTCACACCACTAACAAACTATTTGCTAAAAATAGTTATATGGTCACACCAAGTTGCAAAGGAAGCTAGGAGATATATCCTAAACAGCCATTTGTACTCTGATATTATATTATAATAGCCCAGTTATAAAATTCCATGACACAGAATGCTGTGTCAAACCATGCTTCCTGAATAGAGATTGATAGGGGCTTCAGAGACCATGTTTCTCAAGTACTTAAGAAAACCCTAGTCTTGTCTAAGATTTTGAACACTACCAAACTTCCTGAAATGTTGTTTGGTCTGAGTCTTCTGAGTAGCCTATACATTGACTCTGTCATAGTGCTCCGGCTATTGCTAAAACATTTCCTGAACAATTTATAAAAGAAGAAAACTCTGGCACTTTCAGAGTAGCTTTGAAGTTATGTATAACCATTCCTGCCCAGTTTACAATTGTTGTTCCTGGTATATTTGATTCACGAGTAAGAGCTGTGTCTTGGTTTATTTTCCATAGATTGTGATAAAATATCCCGAGCAAAGCAACTCAAGGGAGAAAGGGCTGATTCTGGCTCACAGTTCAAGATACAATCCACTACAGTGAGGAAGTCAAGCAGTAGGAACTTGAAGCATCTGATCACATTGCATTTACTAGCAGGAAGCAGAGAGTAATAAATTATTGTGTTCGGCTCATTTTCTCCTTTTACATAGTCCAGGATCCCAGCCCAGGGATCTCTATTGAAATCCCATCAATTTGACAATGGAGATTAATCACCATAGGCTGTAATGACTGTGATGACTTCTGTTTTGCTATAATCATTTACAACTATCGTAAGCCACCTTCCAATCACAGAGCTCTTAGGACAGGAGTGGGCTGCATCTTAGAACTAATGAAATGCTATCTGGTATCACCTGTACTCAGAGAAGGTGTTTGATACTTGCAGTAGTCTGTTTTCTTAATTCAAAGAGTCCCTCTCACGTCGGCCTCATCCATCACAAATCTCCTCATAGCCCAGGAAATTTTCTCTTTGGAATACTTAAAGGTAATCTACATTTGATGAGGCTCTGCCCAGTTTTCTCGTGATCCCAATTAGCTAAGTCACCAGTAAGGTCTCTACTCTTCCTAGATGATGCTCTTTTGTAAGGATGGCCAGATTTGTGGCTTACAGGCCTCTGAGACAGTGTTAAGGAAAGAAGTATATCACAGAAGGTTGGACAGAAAGAGTAGTACAAATGAACCACAAAAAAAAAAAAAAAAAAAAAAAAAAAAAAAAAAGCCAACCAACAAGCTTCCAACACAGGGGGCCCTGGATTCTGTAAAGAGAAGTTGGCCTCGAAGGCACTGAAAAGAAGCTACATGGAA
>JADRCD010138103.1:0-33747 GCA_019843815.1 Montemys delectorum | reverse complement strand
TTTCGAGACAGGGTTTCTCTGTGTAGCCCTGGCTGTCCTGGAACTCATTCTGTAGACCAGGCTGGCCTTGAACTCAGAAATCCGCCTGCCTCTGCCTTCCAAGTGCTGGGATTAAAGGCGTGCGCCACCACCGCCTGGCACCTGCTATGCTTTTTATGTGTGTCTTTTTTGTCTTTTTTCTTTTCTTGGCACTGGGACCAAACCCAGAACCTCAGTCATAATAGACAAGTTCTCTACTCATTTGTACATTTGTTCTTTTCCCCCTAGTCTGTGTTCATCTTTCTTCTTAATTACTAAAGCTTAGTGACCTGATTCAAGCATGAGTCACCCATTAGTGGCTAGCAAGTGACCCTAACTGAGGAAGAGCCAAGTTGTGGAGAACTTGTCTCAAATAATTGTAACAGAGGGAATGAAGTGTGGGTGCTTGGAGCTGGAAAACAACAATCACTTCCTGAAACAGTCAGTGAGCTGTCTTGATTTCTGGCTTCTTCGTCGTTGCTAGTGAAGCCTACACTTCGCTATTCAGCCAGTGTAAAACTTCAGCTCATTGTCAATTCTAGTAAAGCTCCTCTGGCCAGAAAATTAAAGAAGTATGGATCTGGTGTGTGGGCTTAGTCGGCAGCTAGTCTAAGCCTCGTAGATGAAGCTGTGGACCTTTGATATTGTCTTAGAAAGAGCCTTTGACATTTGTTACATGCCGCCTTCTCATCATATTGTACATTCTCCTGGTTTTGTTTTAGTTTTGCTTGTTTGTTTGTTTTCTTTTTTTCTTTTTTTTTAGAGATTTATATTATTATGTAAATACACTGTAGCTGTCTTCTGACTCATCAGAAGAGGGCGTCAGATCTCATTACAGGTGGTTGTGAGTCACCATGTGGTTGCTGGGATTTGAACTCAGGACCTCTGGAAGAGCAATCAGTGCCCTTACTCACTGAGCCATCTCGCCAGCCCTGTTTGTTTGTTTTCTAAGGCAGGGTCTTTTATAGTTCAGGCTGGCCTTGAACTCTTGATCTTCCTGCTTCACCTCCCAACTGCTAGAGTTACAAGTGTATACTGTCACACCAGCTTTTTCTGTATGAACCTTTTGGGGTGCCCAGACCACTTTGGAAGGTTGCTATGGTCACCACTGTATCACCAATGCTCTCTGACTGAGACCATTTTGGATTCATCTTTTTTACTTCCACAGTGGAAACTACAGTGCCTGGAATATAACAAATAGTAAATAAATATTTGTGGTTATTCATTCACTTATTCATTCAACAATGTTTTGACACTGCTAGTAGGGGAAATTTATAAGTCAATAGAGAGAAATGAGTCTGCTATGATAAAGACTGGGAGGAAAAAGTTAGTTCAAGGCCATGAGACCTCTTTAATTTAGAGCTTGATATGGTTTGGAGGATCGGGTATGAGGTGATGTTTGAACTCAAACCTGAAATAAGTAGAAGTCATTAGAAGCAGAGGGGGAAGTTGAAGGGAGGAGAATGCAGGCAGAAGGATCAGCTTATGTGTGTGCAAGAAAGCCTTGTACCAGGAGACACTGTGATAATTTTTGCACACCAAAAAGAAAGCTATTGTTAGAGTGCTCTAGGGTTGTGACTAGAGATGTTAGCTCTCACAGGGCTGCAGGAAGAGTTTAACTTTTTAACCCAAGGAGTAGTAATGATCTCATTTTTAGATGTCACTGGCCACATCTAGCCTTGTCCCTCCTCTGCTCTTGAATGGATAGTAATTGTCCCTTTTGAGTCTGTAATTCTAGCGTCTGGTCTGGTTCTGACTGATTCGTCACCCTTATTCTTCATGGCTAATTGTCAGAGGAAAACTCTTATTTCCCTGGTAATAAAAATTACTGGTATCCTATTACTGTTGTTGTTATGAAAGTTGCTTTCATAACCAAGTTGTTTCAGGTTTACTGATCACAAAGGTAAGGTAGGACTTGTTCCAGCAGAATCTTGGGGTTTACTGTACACTGGGGGAGGCACACATTAACTTCACTACAAATATATGTTTGCTTAATGGGGTAGTCCTAGTTAGGATGAGCTGTTGGGGAGTTGAGCTGGGTGCTAATGACCCTTATCCCCTGATACTCCTCCTGACAGCGAGCAGGCTGTTTGCAGCAGAAGTTAAGGGGTGCCTCATGGGGTACTCTGCAGTTGCAGAAAGCAAGACTTGCAGAGATTTGAAACAATCACAGTCAGAATCCTCTCAGACTCTACTGTCCTTTCTTCTCCTGAGGACTTCCAAGTGACCTGCCACTGTGACCATTTCTCTCAGAGAGCAGCACACTTTGTTTGCAGGTCATGAAGATCTTGCCCAGGCTTTGCTCTTCTATGCTTGTTTGTTTGTTTGTTTGTTACTGTTTGTTGGAGGCAGGGTTTCTATATAGCACTGAATGTCCTGGAACTCACTTTGTAGACCAGGCTGGCCTCAAACTCAAGAGATCTGCCTGCCTCCGCCCCCTAAGTGTTGGGAGTAAAGGCAGGTGCCAGCATTGACTAGCTGGCTTGGTTTTTTGTTTTTGTTTTAATCCAAGCACTTGGGAGGCAGAGGCAGGCTGATTTCTGAGTTCGAGGCCAACCTGGTCTACAGAGTGAGTTCCAGGACAGCCAGGGCTATACAGAGAAACCCTGTCTCGAAAAAAAGCAAAAAATAAAACAAAACAAAACAAAACAAAAAGATTTGTTTATTATTATATGTAAGTACACTGTAGCTGTCTTCAGACACACCAGAAGAGGGCATCAGATCTCATTACAGATGGTTGTGAGCCACCATGCAGTTGCTGGGATTTGAACTCAGGACCTTTGGAAGAGCAGTCAGTGCTCTTAACCACTGAGCCATTTCTACAGCCTCCTTGGTTGTTCTTTGTAGCACAGTTTTATTCTTTTGAACATTTGACATATGTTTCTAATTCCTCATCATTCTCCATTCTGTTGTGTTTAATTCAGTTAAACTATGCTTTTGAACACCTACTCTGGGCAAGGCCTTTTAATAGGAGCTAATATAAATATATTTAGATTTGGCCTCTTGGAACTTTATTTTAAATTTTGATTTAATTTGTTCTTGAGGCAAGGATTCACTGTGTTGCCCAGTTTGCCTCAAACTTCAATACTCACGTAATCTGCCTATCTTGGTGTCCTGGGTTGCTGGAGCTATGCACTACAGTACCTGAGAGAGACACATACCTAAGGAACTACATATAGATATTCACAAGGCTAGCGGTGTCTGACAGCTTCCCCAGGAAGTTACCTTTGATTAAGTTATCCATAAGATGAGCTGGAGAGATAGCTCAGCCACTTACTGCTGTGCTTCACCACCTGAGTGAGTTTGATCCCCAGAACCCATGTACAGGACAGATTGTCTTCTGACTTCCACACATGCATGCTATAGTTTGCATATGTTCTTATACTCGTGCACGTATACACACAAAAAACATAAATAAATATGAACAATTATTTTTTTAATCCATAAGATTTTAGTTAGTGGCCCAGGAAGAGAATGCAGAAGCAGCATCCAAGCAGATGTGTAGGGGCAAAAATTACATAAGTAAGTAAGTGCTCCTTTCAGAGTGAAGCTGGGAGGAGCTGTGGGGAAGAGCTGGAGCACAGGCCAGGAGGTGAGGACTGCCAGCCTGGGGTGAGGACCTCGATGTGCTTGGGAGGAGTGGAGTTTCATTTTAACCCCACACTTTTCCCCAAGCCTATTGCCATTTACCCCAGGGCTGTGCATCAGGGTGGGGTGTGGTGTCTAGGTGCTTTTAGCACCTTCTTCTCTGATTTGCTCTTGGTCAGTTTAATAACAGAAGTATCTGACCGTTTCTGCAATTTTATTTTTTAACCGAGGATGATGCTTCTATGAGTTGCCTCAAAACACTTGTTTCTTCTTTGTTTCTCTTTATCTGTATCTTTGTGGATAAAAGCAACCATTTTCTCTACCAGGCCTTGTGTCCCGAAACCGCCCTGAGGAGGAGGGCCAGTATTGGCTGAGTATGGGCAGAACTTTCCATAAGGTGACACTCAAGGACAAGATGATCACAGTAACTCGTTACCTTCCCAAGTGAGTCCTTGGATGTTTACCGTCCTTGGTGACATCTTGAATTTTGTTTATATACTAAATTATGTGTATAAAACAATATGTGCATAAGAAATAGAATGAGTCTCTTAGAATTTTGGCTTTGCTTTAAAATTAAGTTTATAGTTTACTGCTTCCAAAAGGCAACTGAATGATTCAGTTTATAAAGCTCAGCATGGTTCACATCAAGCATATTAAAAATCAAAGGATGAATGTAAGAAAAGAACGATAAGTTTAAGAAGATCTGAGAAATGTTCATTATAGTCTCCTAGGATGAACTGATTTCTGTATTTGGGGACTGAGCCCAGGTAGTTATCAAGTACAGTGAGTCAGAAGAGGGTAGCTGTGGCAATGGTGGCGGTGGTGGCAGTGGAGGTGTGTACAGATTGCTTTTAAGTATCCAGGCATACTTTTATTTTTCAGGTACCCTTATGAATCTGCCCAGATCCATTACACCTACAGCCTCTGCCCTTCCCACTCGGACTCTGAGTTTGTCTCCTGTTGGGTAGAGTTCTGCCATGAGCGGCTAGAGGAATACAAGTGGAATTACTTAGATCAGTACATTTGTTCTGCCGGCTCTGAAGACTTCAGGTGAGACAGTGGCTTTAACTTCTCATTCCTGCTGCTTTGGAAATGTGCATCTTTAAACACATTTGTCCTTTTATCTGATGTCTGTTTTGTTTTCCCTAAAATTGGAAGAATAGAACATACCTGCATGTGTTAAACTCTGTGTAGCTAATGGTGCCGGTTACATAACAGTGTGAATTTACTCAGCCTTTGGCATACACACTTAAAATGGGTTAAAGTGATATATTTTATTGTATATTTTTATATCATGTGTATTTTATTGCAGTTGGAAGGAGAAACTTAGTCATAATGTGCCCTTTGGTGTAAGTGTCACCATAGATAGAATATGGATTCAGTGGAGGAACTTAGGCCCATACAGACTGTAGGATGTACCTGAGGCTACCTAGCTACAGCTCGGATTCTGCATTGTTTTATGTGAATGAACAGTCTTTGTGTGTGTTCCCACGTGTGCTTGTATACGGCTCTATACGGTTTTTTGCTAACGTAAGGATTCATATCACCACATGCTTCCAGCAGTTTATTCTCTTGCTGTCTAGTAGCCATGTGGCTGTGGTTGTCTCATGTAGAGTGTTTTAACTTTTCCGTCTGCTTTGCAGTCGGTGGTGGACCGCTGCTTCCCTGGGGGTGGGTGCTCAGAGGCTTTGTCATGGCTCTGAGGTTAAAGCAGGAGCCACCTTCTGGTCTTCCTTGTGATTTTGTGTCTAGTGTCTTAAGCAGCAAAGCCACATGGGGCAGCAAAGCCACATGGGGCGGCAAAGCAGGACTGTCTCGCACCCGCCTCCGAGAGCTCTCCGGAAGGATTTTATTACCTGCTTTTCTCACCACCACTCTGTTACCCTTGACTATAGCTTAATTGAGTCTCTGAAGTTCTGGAGAACCCGATTTCTACTACTACCAGCCTGTGTCACTGCCACCAAGCGCATCACAGAAGGGGAGGCACACTGTGACATCTATGGGGACAAACCCCGCGCAGATGAAGATGAGTGGCAGCTTCTAGATGGCTTTATTCGCTTTGTAGAAGGCTTAAATCGCATCCGCAGGCGCCACCGCTCAGACCGCATGATTCGGGTAAGGGTTCTTAGAGCTCCCGGGGGCCACAGCTTGCCTGGGGTGCAGGCTCTGCCTCCCTACTACCTCATCAGCTGGATGATTTATCCCATGACTACTCAACACATGTCTGAAATTGCAGCCAGGAAGTTCCTACCTGTTGTAGGATGAAAGAGAGGAGATTGGTGCCAATGATGACTGGGCATTGCTTTATGACCAGCTGCCCCTTCTAGCTGAGGACAGAGCACCTATTGTGTAGTCCCCAAGTGGGACCCAGGATCAGGCACAGCAGTACTGAATTGCAGAGTAAAACCTCTTGGGAGGTTAACAGCAGCAGACTTTCCTTTTAGAAAGTGTCTGTCACTTTCATTTCAGTCAAACACTGCTGCTCAGTAGAGAAACTGAGGCTTATGAAGACTACAGGATAGGCCACTCAAGCAGTAACAGGCAGATATATGGTTCAGTATTGGTTTGCTTAAATTAACATACAGTACAATTGTCGTGTGTGTGTATGTATGTGTGTGTGTGTGTGTGTGTGTACACAAAACACAGGGATTCACATTACTAAACACCACAGTCAAAATGAATGATTCCTCAGAGATAGACCACCTTCCTGACATTGACAAAATGAGTTTGATTCCAGACCTCAAAGGAAAAAGGAAAAACAAAAAAGGTTTGCGATGCCCTTTGCAGTCCTATCCTTCCAGTCTCTGTCTCCTAGCAACCACTAGTCTTTTCAAATGTTTTTAATACGCTATCATATAATATAAAACCATTTGAGGCTTGCTTCTTTTACATAGCGTTGTGCTCTGGGATTCACTTAAGTTTGTGTATTAGTAGTTTGTTACTGTTAATCTTGTGATAGTGGTCCTTTGTCAACCCTGTTTTTAGCCTCAGGCTCCTTTTCCCACATCAGCTCCCATCTATGCACAAGATCACTTGTGCATGAAAACACTTTAGAATGCTTTTGTAAGAAGAGCTAATAACTTTAGTTTGAATTCCAGCTCCAGTAAGATTTGAACTTACTTGGTTAAACCAATTTCTCTGATCCTCAGTTTCTTTTATAGTCCACTAACCACAGAGAACCTGTGTTCCTCTGCTGGATTAATTAGGTTCCCTGGGTCCAAAGATGCAGCAGTGTGAACTGAGATACAGGGAAATCTCAGAGTCCACCCAGGCTAACGAACTGTATCCTCCTCCCTGCTTTAGAAAGGAACAGCCATGAAAGGCTTGCAGATGGCAGGGCCCATCTCTGCACACTCTCTCGAGTCAACAGGCGCCCCCATCGGGAAGAAAGGAACCTCAGCTCTGTCCGCCCTGCTGGAGATGGAGGCTAGTCAGAAGTAAGTGCCTGCTTAAAAAGACCTCTCTCCAAGGACCCCGTGGGCTTTAGGCACTTCAGTGCCTCAGTTATCCGACCAAGGTGAAATATAATCTCCGTATGTAGTTGAGGAGATCTTACAGGGCTGGAGAGGGTGCTCAGAGTTAAGTAGTAGTAACTGCCTACTTTTAGTTCCCAGCACGCATGGTGGCACCCAGCTGTTTGTAACTGCAGTTCCAAGGTTTCCACTGCCTTCTGTGCCCTCTGTGGACACTGCACACACATGCTATACAGACTTACATGTAAGCAAACAAAGATTCACAGGAAATAAAACCAATTTTTTTTTAAGAAAGACATTTACAGCTGGGCAGTGGTGGCGCACGCCTTTAATCCCAGCACTTGGGAGGCAGAGGCAGGCAGATTTCTGAGTTCGAGGCCAGCCTGGTCTACAGAGTGAGTTCTAGGACAGCCAGGACTATACAGAGAAACCCTGTCTCGGGGAAAAAAAAAAAAAGAAAGACATTTACATAACCAGAAAGTGAAGCTAATACCTGGTGAGTGTCAAATAACAAAAATAAGCCCCCAGTTAGAAACATGAAGTCTGGGTTTTTATTCACACTACAGTCACATTTAATTTGGACCACAAAACTTTTTGTCTAGTTTTTTTTTCTTCTTAAATTTTGTATGGGTATCGTGTATATATATCTTTGCATTGCCCATACCCATGCACATGTTATAAAGACCAAAGGTAGATGCTGTGGGTCCTTCTCTGTCACTCTCTACCTTGTTTCCTTTAGTCAAGGTCTCTCACTAAAGCTAGAGCTTAGCATATTGGCTGGGCCAGCTGGCCAGCAAGCTCTTAGAATCTGTCTCCCTCTCCTTCACAGGCCTGAGATTGATTACAGGCATGCCTGTCTATAACTGGCTTTTAAGTAGGTGCTGGGAATGTAAACTCAAGTCTTTATGCTTGTTCGGCAAGCACTCTTTTTTTTTTTTTTTTTTTAAATCAATGGTTTGCCTGAATATATCTATGTACCACATGGCTATCTAATGCCTGCAGAGCCAGAAGATGGACTTAAGGGTGATTGTAACTTAACCAGGCTCATCTGTGAGTGTAACATATTGTCTTAACTACTGAGCCATCTCCCCAACCCTACGTATGGTTAATTTTGTTACTGTTTTCACTTTTGTTTTGTTAAGGTAAGTCTGGCCAGGCTGGTGGTACACGCCTTTCATCCCAGCATTTGGGAGGCAGAGGCAGGCGGATTTCTGCCTGGTCTACAGAGTGAGTTCCAGGACAGCCAGGGCTACATAGAGAATTCTCTCCCTGTCTCAAAAAAAAAAAAAAAAAAAAAAAAAAAAAAAAAACCATAAGTATGGCAATGTAGCTAGCATAGGTTAGCTTAAATTTTTTTGTTATAGTTTTCTATTGCCTCAACCTCGTAGTATGCCTTCCTTAGCCTCCTGGGTGCTGGGATTAGTAGGCATGTGCCATCATGCTTGTCTTAATTAGGGATGGGCTCTTGCTGTGTTGTCCATGATGTCCTCAAACTCCTGGATCAAAGTCAAGTGATCTTCCTGCCTCAGCCTCCTGAGTCTCTGGAACTGCAAGAATATGCCAGAGACATCGTATCTCCCTGGAGATGGAGTTACAGGTGAGCTGCCTCACATGGGTGCTTGGAACTGAACTGAGACCCTCTCTAAGAACAGTGTGCACTTATAACCACCGAGCAATGTCTCCAGCCTATGCTTGACTTTAAATAGCAGAGAGTTGATCTACATCTGTCCAACCATAAAGGCCCAATAGTTTAGAAAGGACATCCATTTCTGTTTCTCCCAGTCATCTTATTCTTCTTAAAGAATATGCTGGCCTCAGACTCACCATGTAGCCAGGGATGACTTTGAACTCCTGATCTTTGTGCTTCTACCTCCCACATGCTCGAGCTACACGCGTGTGCCACTGTACATAGCACTCTCCTGTCTTGCATCTTGAGTCATGCACTTGATTACGTGGCCCCTTCATAAATAGCAAATGCTGCAGTGGACAGTACATCAGTTGGCCGACATGAGGCTTTGTGAGGAGGACATGGAGAGCGTAACAGCTAGCATGTAAGATGACCATGCATAAGGAAAGAGTTTCTGGGAGAAGGTGGAACTCAGCAAAAAGAAGCATTGTTGCGTGTGTGCAGATGAGTCTGGTCCCCTCTCATCCCCCGAGGTAGATTTGGTTCCCCTGTCTGCTTGCTTGCTTGTTGGACCTACTTTAGTCAGATTACCTGACAGCTTTCCACTGAGGATAGAGGTTCAGCACTTCGCTCTGCTGGTTTCCTAGTAGATATGTTATGTAGTTTTGTGGAGTTATAGAAGGTGGGGTGCTGAGGGCCCCTTGGTACAGATGCTGTGCAGGTGGGTTAGGGAGACCCTGTCTACCCTGTTGTATGGTTCCAGGTTGTACCTAGTAAGAACTTTAACACATTGGTTTCAGAAAGTAAAGTTGGTTGGGCAAGAGAGCATGAGGTATGGGTAGAAATTCATTTGGAAACAGTGTGGAGCACTGGATGGCAGGCCATCCTTATATGGTCTCATAGCGGGAGGATTCACTTAGCACACATTTGGTTTTGTTACAATGAAAAGTTTCAAATAGATGAAAAAATGTGGGCTGAGTAGAAAGTCCTTCTAGTCATGCTTAAGTTATCATCTGTTCTTGGCCACTCTTGTTTGATTAATAGTCCATGGGTATTCATCTTCCCTTTTATTTTATTTCCCAAATCCTAGATAAATCGCACACTTATCTGTAACATTTCAAAATGTATCTCTGAAAAATTTGTCTTCTTTAAAAGGAAAAAAAAAATACTAAACCAGGATGGCAAGCTGGTAAACGTGTTTGCCACGAAGGCTTAGAACTTGAGTTTCATTCCTGGGACCCACGTTGTGGGATTGAGAATTGACCCATGAAAGTTGTCCCCAGACTTCAACACTTGTACTATGGCACGTGTGCTCCCCAGTAAAAAATGTACCTTAAGAAAAAACACCCTAATCATAGTATCCTAATTTATCATAAAATCATAATTCCTTAATATTGTGAAATATATTTTCAGTGTCTTTGGCAAAAATGTGTCTCTTAGCTAAGGATATTATTGCTGTGATTAAAGCACCACAATCAAAAGCAACTTGGAGAGAAGATTTCTTTGGCTCACGGTTCCACATCACTGTTGATCACTAAAGGAAGTCAGGACCAGGACTGCCGCAGAGGTCAGGGAGGGGGCTGCTTACTGACTTGCTTCTCATGGCTTGCTCAGCCTGATTTCTTTTCTTTTCTTTTTTTTTTTAAAGATTTATTTATTTATTATATGTAAGTACACTGGAGCTGTCTTCAGACACCCCAGAAGAGGGCATCAGATCTCATTACAGATGGTTGTGAGCCACCATGTAGTTGCTGGGATTTGAACTCAGGAGCTCTGGAAGAGCAGTTAGTGCTCTTAACCACTGAGCCATCTCTCCAGCCCCTGATTTCTTACAGAACCCAGAGCCATCAGCCTAGGGATGACACCACTCATAGTGGCTGGGCCCTTCTCAAAAATCATTGATTAAGAACATGTGCTATAGGTTTGCCTACAGCCTAAGAGTACAGAGGCAATTTTCTCAGTTGAGATTCCCTCTTACATGACTCTAGCCTATGTCAATTTGGCATATAGCATGTTTTTAGAGATGAGTCCCACACCTAGAATGGCTTGGTGGCTGGGTGCCAGAAGGTAGGGTTTGGGTGGAAGGAAAGGACTCCAGAGAGGTGCAGACAGAGTGTCTGCAGGCCTGCAAATGGGAAGAGTGGCAAGATCAGTCCTCCTGAGAGCGCTGGGCTCTTGTTGGGAAGACCAGGAAAGGCCTCAGGATTCTGCCAGCAGGTTCTCCCTGACTGCAGAAAAGAACGAGGAACATACGTTTCTGGGAGTGGTGTGAAAACGGAGGTAAAAAATATCTTATTTTAATTCATCCATGAGTCACTGTTTAGTATGCACCAATGAGCCTCTTTCTGCTCAGACTGGGAAAAGCAAGCCATCTTGTGCTTGTAGCATCCCCAGGGTGGACGATAAGGCTTTCAGCGAACCCAGTGACAAGAGCCAGGTCAGAGACTTGAGGTATTTCCTTGTCCTAGATGACTGCTTCTGGCTGATATGCTAGGTTTTAGGGAGGCTGAAGGTAGGTTAAAGGAGCCAAACCTTTTTTTTTTTCCTGAGACAGGGTTTCTCTGTGTAGCCCTGGCTGTCCTGGAACTCACTCTGTAGACCAGGCTGGCCTCGAATTCAGAAATTAACCTGCCTCTGCCTTCTAAGTGCTGGAATTATAGGTGTGCGCCACTACCGCCGGCTAGCCAAACTTTATATGGTGCTTACTTACACAGTGCTTTTTGTTTTGTTTTCTTTTTTCATTTTTCAAGAGAGGTTTTCTCTATGTAGCTTTAGCTGCCCTGAAACTCACTATGTAGATCAGGCTGGCTTCAGACTCAGAGATTTGCTTGCCTCTGGCTCCTGGAGCTGGAATTAAAGTGGTGTGCTACCACTGCCTAGCTTGTTTTCTTTTCTTTTTCTTCTACTATAATAAGCAGATTCAGTTGTATTTGTGGTGAAAACCAATGTTACAGCAACATGAGAAAGGGCTTTCTTTTTATAGTCTGCCGTCTTGCTGTAACTATTCCTCCAGTTCCTTGCCAGCCTTTATCCATAAGCACATTCCTTTGATCAGGCTCTTGTGGAGTCAGCTGTATGCTGACTAACAGCAGTGGGTTAGCCTGGGCAGCAGATAGCGGCCTGAAACCTTTAATGCTCTTATGGGATGAGGCTAACCCAATGCAGACAAACAGACAGATGTCCTTATTCTATGCAGGATGGCTCCATGCTAAAAGCAGTCCAACAGTATGATAGTGCCCCATCCACCTATACATATGTAAAAGATGTTTGCCTACTTGTGTCTTATGTTTAGTGTAAGCTGACTTCCTCCTGCCAATCACATATGGTGCAGGCTTTGTGTAGAACTGGCTGCTTTCCCTCCTTCCTCAGAATACACTGTGCCCTGTACATGTTCTCATGTCTATGTATATTCACTGTAGCAGGTTCTGAGCTATTGGACAGGAATAGTTTCACCCAGGTATAAATGCCTTCCTCGTGTGGGGTTTAGCACCTAGAAGGCAGTTCAATAAATGTGGATGGTTATGTGCATCTGAGGCTTTCTGCCATTGCTGTCTCAGTCTTGGCCCATTGTTGCAGCCATCAGGACATGGCAAAGAAAGTCACAGTGTGTTTTCGTGGATGTAACTCAGAAGAAAGCTGAATATAGAATATATTGCAGTGTGATAGAGAAATACAGTTTATTGGTGGACAAAGATGGAAAGCAAGTGTGTCTTCTGTGGCCTATAAAGTGTACCTCAGAATAACCAAGTGATTGAAGAGAAAGAATGCTAGAATGTCACTGTGTATATTCACTGAAGAATTAAAGGACCTGAGAACTCATCAGTATACAGCACACAGAGGAAGAATCCTTGCCCCCCATTTGAACCAACTAAACTTTTAGGCCTATCTCATAGCTTTCAGGAAATAGAGGAAAGAAAGCATGGAATAATAAAGGAATGAATTGAGCAAGTCTGGATTGTATACATCACCAGATAAACTGCAAGGTTAGAGTGAGAAGAGGATTTAAAAGAGATGTAAGAGATTATGTAACTACACACACAGGCCTTCATAGAATCTCGTTTTGGACATACTAACGTTTTTGAGATAGTTGGAGAAATATTTGGTTGTGGTTATGATTCTTAAAGGTTATTTTCTGGGGCTGCAGAGATGGCTCAGCAGTTAAGAGCACTGACTGCTCTTCCAGGGGTCCTGAGTTCAATTCCCAGCAACCACATGGTGGCTCACAACCATCTGTAATGGGATCTGACGCCCTCTTCTGGTGTCTGAAGACAGCTACAGTGTATGTACTCATATACATTAAATAGATGAATATATAAATAAATAGGATATTTTCTTTTAGCGATATTGCTGTGACACAGATAAAATGATACGTGAACTTTGTTTCTAGGTAATTAGCATGAGTAGACAGGGAAAAAGAGGGAACGGTTGTTTTCAAGTATATAATTTTAATGACTAAACATGCAGGGTTGCCTATAAATTATCCTCTGCTTTTGTTTATTTACCTTTATATTTGATTATCTCCCAGCCTGGTAACAAAAGTGGCAGAGCACTTCCTGTAGTGGACATGAGAACGCGGACTTGATCTCTGCACCCACCCACATAGAGTCAGAATAAGAAATGTTACAGATTAGGTTGCCAGGGAAACAGACCAAGATACAATGTAAGCTGTTTATAAGGAGAATTCTTAGGTTCAACACCTGTGGGAAGGAGTGGAAAGAAACAGAATTGGGCACAGTGACAGCCTCAGGGGTACTACATGAGCACTAGAACTAGATAGTACAGCTTTCAGAGGTAATCCGGGTTTTGTCAACATAGCATTCATTGACTATGTCTATTCAGGGGAGGGGCATGAGCTTAAGCCAACCTGCTCTGCAGTTGAAGCTGTCCCTGCCACTTATATAATGTGCCCAGCTGCTGAAGAAAATGGGCTAAGAATTTGGCTGTGAAATATCCATTGCAGCAATAAAATGGGTTCTCATTGTCTGTGGGTGATGTATTTGTAGATTCCCTCATCCACTGATCTGAAATTGAGTATGAGACTGGCAAGATGGCTCAGTGGGTATTGCTGCCAAGCCTGATGATCTGCATTCCCCAGAACCAATATAGTAGAAGGAGAGAACCAACTCCTGTAGATTGTTTTCTAGCTTTGAATGTGGGTGTTGTGCCATGAGCCACACCCTACCCCAATAAATAAATAAATAAATAAATAAATGTAGAAATTTTTCTTTTAAATAAAACCTATACTAAATGTATAGACTTTTTTCTTATCCCCTAAACTGTGCCATGTAGTAATACAGTATTTATATTGGATATCATAAGTAATAAAGATGGTTTAAAGTATATGACAGATTAAAAAAACCAACCCAGTCATGGTAACACACACCTATAATTCCCGTACTCAGGGGCTCAGGGGATAGAAACAGGACAATGGGGAAGCTTTAGATTATCCTTAGCTACATAGAAAGTTTGAGGCTAGCCTGAGCTGCATGAGACCCTGTCTCAAAAAAAAAAAAAAGAAGGAGCTGGAGCGATGGCTCGGTAGTTAAGAGCACTAGCTGTTCTTGCAGAGGACCTGGTTTTCTGGGAATGAGTCACCTCACAGATAACTGGAGAAGATTCTCTTCGTTTTACAACAGTGGCAAAACTATGAGTCTTTTCAAACTTACCACATAATAGAATGAGACCTGAAAACAACATTCAGGAGTTTACAGTTGGTTTTCAGGGGAACGAGGTCTTGGGGATTATGTGCATGGCCTTGCACATGCTCAGCGGGACTTTTACTACTGAACTGTATTTCTAGGCCTTGCTTTTTGTTTTTGATATGTATCTTAGGCTGGACTTGATCCTCCTGGCTCAGCCTTACCAGTGCTGGGATTATAGGATTGTGCTACCATGATCAGGTTTTTTTTTTTTTTAATCTTCCATATACTTTAAACCATATTTATATTATTTATGATATACTGCATTTGGTTCATTTTAGTTGGGGAAAAATTGGAAACCAAATGTGTAGCTATGCATTAATCTACATCAGAACTGAGATAAGATGAGATATAAGACAATCATATTTCTCTTTATGACTTGGGGAAGGAGGGAATATAATTTTGTCAGAAAATTAACATAAATCCCTTTAAAGTATACAGAGCTAACACATATCCCCCTAGTTAGTAGATGCTGCATATTACCGCAGTGCTGATTTTTAGACTTTGTTTTGTTGGACAAGTGAGGTTTCACTGTTACTTAGACTGTCCTGAAACTCCTAGTCTCAAATGATCATCTTAGTCAGCCTTTCTTTAATGTGTGTGGGTGTTTTATCTACATGTATGTCTGTGTTACTACATGCATGCCTGGTATTGAAGCAGGCCTGAAGAAAGCACTGGATTCCTGAAACTGAAGTTAAGCCACCATGTGGGTGCTGGGAATTAAACCTGGGTCTTCTTGAAGAACAGCTGTTGCCTTAATCACTGATCCATCTCTCTACCCCGACAATGATTTTTTAAACTAAAATTTTAGTATTAAAAAGCTTTACGAAACATAGGTTTGTTATAAAATATTCATACATGTCATCATGCCTTATCCATAGTCCCACTCCTGTACTTGTCTGTCTTCCCCTTCTTTTGCCCTGTTCTGTTTCCTCCCCTCATGGTGCTCTTTCTGCTTTTATGCCATATGTGTGTGTGTACAAACATGTATATGTATGTATTATTAATTATATGTATATGTTAAATATAGATTATACATACGAGTGGAAACAGGATATTTGATCTTCTTAGAATGCTTATATCTTATTTTTTGGCTTTTTGAGACAGGGTTTCTCTATTATACAGCTCTGGCTGTTCTGAAACTCTCTATGTAGACTCACAGAGATTCATCTGGGATTAAAAGTGTGTGTCACCACACCCTACTTCTTTGAATGCTTTTTATTTTTCATTACATTTATTGGGAAGGGAATGCACACGTGGTACAGAATGTGTGGAGGTCAGAGGACAACTTTAAGAAGTTAGTTCTTTTCTTCCCCCATGTGGGTTCAGTGATCAAACTCAGGTTAGTAGACTTGGTGGCAAGCACCTTTACCCATTGAGCTATCTCACCAGTCCTAGAATGTTCCCAGTAAAAACTGGGCCATTTTATGATTATATTGTGCAGGCTGTTTATGACAGTTTAATTGCCTGGGCAGAGAAACCCTGTCTTGGGCATGGGGGCAATTTAGTGGTATTAAGAGTGCCAGGTAGGGACTGAAGGAAAAGCAAGGCAGAAAGAAGAATGCTTCAAAGGTGGAAACAGCAGTGCTGTCTTCGTGTAAACTAACTGGGATCCTTCTGATCTCTCAGCAAGCTGCAGTCATGTATTGTCCTTCCTTCAGGAGCCTAGGAGAACAGCAGACAACTGTGCACGGAAAAAGCTCCACCCAGCCAGCTGAGAACAGCAGTGTTGCCATGACTCCCACCTATGTGGACAGCCCACGCAAGGTAAAGGTGGCTCACCAGCAGGGAACTGCTGCTGCGTGCTCTCCTAAGCCATGAGTGCAGGATCAAGTGTACTGACACTCTAGATATCCTCACTCAAGGCCTCTCTAGGTTCTGTTATCCTTCCAAAAGGAACCTTGTTGATGGTAGTGAGTGGATTTCTATTCAGGTGCAGATTGTGAGCCACACAGACTGAGATCTGACTTGAGCTTTGCAATTTGCCATGTTGTTTTTCTTCAGTGTTAACCACTGACTCTACTGCAGTGGAACTGGAAATCCTGAAGCACCATCCACACAAATTTCATTTGACAATGAAATTCCTATTCCTTGTTTTTGCTTGTTTTGTGTTTGTTTGTTTGTTTGAAGACTCCTGAGAAATACTTGAAAAGAAAAATGCAAACAAAACTTTGAGACTTTAGACCTTTGTGAGGCCTGGCAAGTGCAGCAAAATGGCAGACAACCCTAGGCCAGACTTTTATATCTTCTGAGAAGTTCAGACATATTATTTTGTGTGGACAGTGAGCTAATTCTGTAGTCTCTGAGCTTTTAGTACAGGGAGATGAAAGAGAGTCTGGGTATTTATTTTTCATAATTTTGGCCATATCTTATATCTAATTTAATATTTACTAATTTTATTCATATCATAAAAGTTTTCCACATCATTTTTTTCAATTTTTTTTTCAATTTTTTATTTTTTTATATTTTTAAGTTTTAGGGATTCAACCAAAACCTTTTACAAGTAGTCTACAACTGAACTAAACTCTCAGTCCCTAAAATACTATGTTGAAAGTAATTTTGTACTAGGAATGTGGCTTAGAGGTAGAACATTCAGTTTATACACTCAAGGCTTATTTAAAATGTAAATAGTTTCTCATCTTCAAGGTAAATTTTAGCTGGGTGTGGTAGGACATGCCTCTGAACCCAGCACTTAGGAAGCAGAGACAGGCAGATCTCTATGAGTTGGAGGATAGCCTGGTCTACAGAGCGAATTCCAGGACAGTCAGAACTACATAGAGCAAATCTGGGATAGGGGCAGATATTACCAATTCTATAGAATTTAATCTACAGCATGTAAAACTGTAAACGATGCTGATGAACTTCTTTATGGCAGTTATTTGACTACAGATCTGATTAATTACTTTCATATAAATTACTAGAATTATACTCTAGGGATTAAAATACGAGAAAAGTACCAACCAAAACAGTAGGCAGCTTGGAGGCTGTGGAACAGAGATGAGCAACCCTGTGTGTGAATTTCAGACTTCATGGCAAAATAAAGGTACTGCGTAAGTACTTTTATCTAAAGTCATAAAGCGATTATTTGCTCATATCTGTGACGACCAGGTGAGTGATCAGATCTATTCTTTAAGTGGTGGCTTACTGACCCTGCTCAAAGGAATAGCTTTAGGTACCAAGGAGAGTCTGTGTAAAAGGAATTTTCTGTTGGCCAAAACCAAACCAAAACAAGAAAACACAAAACAGAAAAGAAAGCCTTGATCTCCTTTCTGTGACATAGGTCTCAGTGTTCTCAGCACCTCAACTGTTAGATCAGGGATGGACTAATGTCTACCAGCCCTTTTCTGACCTCTATACATAAGTCATTTCTCAGGGTTAGAGACAGAGTCAAAGACAAGATGGGAAAGTAGAGAAATTGTAGGAAGGTTGGAATGCACTGGAGATCACAAAGTAGGCTGTTCTTCTGGATGCTCACTTTCCTCATCTGACTTCTGAAAGCCATGGTGTTAGGGTGTGGCTTCCAAGATTAGAGAATCAAAAACAAAAATGCCATGAGATGCCCTACTAGCATGCCTGGAGACAGTACCTCTTACGGGATCTATGATACATCTGCATTTTCAGTCATGCCTTTGCATGGTGTGCTACTAGAGTCTGCAGTGGCTGCTGGGAGATGCTGGCATGATGATAAAAGGAACACCAAATGTCTCCATTGTTTTACTTCTAGAACTGAAGGAGAGTAGAGACCTTGATCAGTTGCCACTTCTGCCTGCACTAAGTGACAGTCATGCATACAAAGCAAAGGCTTTGAAGGATCAGGAGATCTTTGAGGTTTTTTGTTTTTTTTTAAAGATTTATTTATTTATTTATTTATTTATTTATTTATTTATTATGAGTACACTGTAGATGTCTTCAGACACACCAGAAGAGGATGTCAGATCTAATTACAGATGATTGTGAGCCACCATGTGTTTACTGGGATTTGAACTCAGGACCTCTGGAAGAGCAGTCGGTGCTCTTAACCTCTGAGCCATCTCTCCAGCCCCAGAAGATCTTTGAAATTCCTATTTGTCATTTTTGCTTCAAATACATGGACATTTAAGTCCAGCCCTGAGTAGAGAGGGGTGGTTGCTTCAGAAGCCCATTGCATCCGTGCTTATGTACCTGACTTTATGTCCTAGTTTCTCGATTTCATCACCCAGGCAGTAGAGGAGCAGTGCCGCTGCCTCTAGCACCCCCATACGCACAAATCACGCAGGACTTTTCTCCTTTTTTCTCTTTGCTGCCACATTCAGTAACTAGTAGGCAGAAGAAATCTTAGACTCCAGTGTCTCTCTCCTAGAAGGCTGATAGCTAGCCAGACAGAAGGACAAGATGCCACTGCTGCCTTTACCCTACTGTTCCCAACACTGCTCTGGGGCTTTCCCTCTTCCACGCCATAGGTCTGAAGGAAGTCAGAAGCATCCAAGCCATGGGTACACACATGGAGCTTGGCTGTACCTTCCAGCTCTGGTACTTAGACCCACATGGATGGTATTCTGCTGATTGAGATGTGGTTTCTTGCTCGTGCTTTGCATTTGGATATTGTCTTTCTGGGTCAGTCCTGCTCCCTGTTCCACCCCCACCCCATTTCCTCACATCCTGGTTTTTCTTCTTCCCTCCTTGTTTTCATTTATTTATTTACTTATTTTTCATCCCTCTCCTCTCATACACAATCCATTTCTTGGCTCCCTTGCACCTGCTGCTGCTGCTGTTGCTTCCTCCTCCTCTGACTTCAGGACGGGGCCTTCTTTATGGAGTTTGTCCGCAGCCCACGCACAGCATCATCTGCCTTCTACCCTCAGGTTAGTCCAAACTCCAGCCTGTGCATGCCCATCCTGTTGGCAGAAGGCCTAGGCTGGCCTTCTGTTTACCTCTGAGCAGATAAAATTGGACTGAATCTAAATTTGAGAGGCAGCTGAAATTGGATTTGTCTCCAAGGTATCTTGTTGTTCACAACAGCAAAGGAGAATGGGAGAGATTTGTGTACGAGGACAGCCTGCCATACCAGCGCCGGGCAAAATGCTTCTCATTGCTGCTTGTGTGGTTCACCCAATTGCCATGACTCTCATTGTCACCACACTGCAGCATCTGCCCTTCTAAATTTTATAAACATCATGAAATGTGTATATTTAAGGACTGAACACTTATTTTTCTTCTCTTCATACAGCCAAGATAAATTTAAAATAGTATGGCAGGAAGTGGTGGGGAACAAAAACACCATCATTTATAAATAGGCATGAGCTATATCATAGGCTAATGGTGTGTGGTCCTAAGCTGCTCACTTGCTTTCAGGGCTTCATTTATTTGTCAAATGAAAGTTTGAGATGAAGTCATTGAGGACTTTCCAGTCCTTAAAATTCTTTACTTACCACATGCTTAGCACACTATCTCATTTCACCTTAGAACATAACCTAGTAGTTAAGTAAAAGTGTTATTCCAGTTTTATAAGTGGAGAAATAAAGGACAAAGAAGTTGCTTTCTACAGTTTAGAGAACTGGGATTTAAATCCATGACCCACAAGACTCGACTGAAGACCCACACTGTAATTAGCATTAATAATTACTGTTTTGACTGCTCTTGGAGGCAAATAGGTCTCCCTGCTCTTTATGCAGTCTTGTAAGTATTATATGAAATTGACTGAGCTGTAGAGAAATAGTTACAGAGATCTGAAAGAATGAGCAGGTTTATGCAAAGTGGGTCTAGCTAAGGAGAATGGGACTTGTAAGGCTCAGTGGGAGAAATTAAGGAATCCTTATATAATGAAAGTCAGAAAAACAGCTCGTTGAGCTGCCACCTTGCCAGTACTTTATAAACATAACCCTTGTAACAGCTTATAAAGGTGGGCAAGTTTCTACAGCCGGGAATGGTAAATAGAGGTCAGTTTCATAGAGGAATTAGTGATTCCACTCTGTCCATTTGAATGAGAGATGTTTGTCTCTCCTGATGTTGTAAAATCTAATCTTCATTGTAAAAGGAAATAGTAATTTAATAGTGATTTAAAATGGGGTCATTTTGAATATTAGAAACAAAAAATTTGTTCAAATTTTCAACAAATTACAAGGGAATGAGATCATACAAGCACATTTCTGATCATAGTGCAAATAAGTTTTTTGTTAGTTACTATAAACAATAAGAAATATCTACATGTTTATAAATTAACATACTTCTAGTCTTACATATGTAAATGAACAGCATGATACTAGATAGGTAATCAGTGTACAGTCAACATCAGCCTTGATTGGAATTAGTATAATTGGCCCTCTACATCCATCTATAATCAACCATGGATCAAAAGTATTGGGGAGGAAAAATTATGTCTATTCTGAACATGTACAGACTTTGTTCCTGTACAGTGTAACAGCTGCTCTCGTAGCTGTTCTGTGTATTAGGTATTAAAAGTCAGTTAGAGATGACTTAAAGTCATGCAAGTATGTCCAGCATGCAACCTGGGGGCTGCATGTGTTACAGGACAGCTATGAGTACATTCCAATACAAAATCATAAATTTGAAACATTAGGAGACTTCTTTAATTTTTTAAAATTCTGTGTTTTGTTATGTAACTGGACTTGTGATTCTAGTGTTTGACTTTGTAGGTGACCATATTGTGTTGAAATGTCAGAAGGTTGAGCATGTGAACGTGTGCAGCATGGATTGTATAGGTTACCCACAAGTACTGAGCATGTGAACGTGTACAGCATGATTTGTATAGGTTACCCACAAGTACTGAGCATGTGAACGTATGCAGGATGATTTGTATAGGTTATCACAAGTACTGAGCATGTGAACACATGCAGTATGATTTGTATAGGTTACGCACAAGTACTAGTTGTTTAAGAGATTTGATCATCCATGAAGGGGAGGGTGAATGGCTGTGCTCTAAATACACTATATTCATATATGAAATTACCAAAGAGTAATAAGCAAATATGCATTAAATTGACATAATTCAGCTTCAATACTTTTAGTCACCTTTTGGTATAAAGACACCATTACCTCCAAGAAATAAAATCCCATAGATGAAGAAATAGATTCTAAAACACAATTAGTTCTAAAGCATAGTTCATACTAAAGCTCTTTGGCATAGTACCAAAGCCAAGATTTGAAAGTAGCCTTCTTACTCCACTGTATGTTAGAAAATTCATGTCAAATGGTTTTGTATATTTTATAATAACAAAAATAAAAAGAACAAAGGTTTGCAATTTAAGTGTATAGAGAAAGATTGCTTAGGGACTTTGGTAAGAGTTGAATTTTTAACTTATCTGTCTTTTTTGTTGTTGGTTTTGAGACTGGGCCTCTCTATAGAACTCTGGCTGCTCTAGAACTCACTCTGTAGACCAAGCTGCCTTGAACTCACAGGTCCATCTGCCTCTGAGTGCTGGGATTAAAGGTGTATGCCACTACATCTGGCTTTATTTACACATATTTTCACAGCCTTTTGCCCTCCCCTTCACTCTACATCTCCCTTACAACTTCACTTGGGAGTCTTTCAAAGGGAGGGGAGTGGAGTGCTGAGATAGGGCTTCATTCTGTAGCCCTGGCTGTCGTGGAACTCGCTCTGTAGACCAGGCTGACCTCAAACTCAGAGATCCACCTGCCTCTGCCTCTGAGTGCTGGGAATAAAGGTGTGGGCCACCACTTCCCAGCCCTTTCTTTTGTAATAACCCATCCACTAAATCTAACTAGTGCTTCCTTCCTCCCTACATAATTATGTGCCTATGAGGGAAATCCAAGGGGGGGGGGAATCAATATAGGGTAAGACAATATTAGGTAAAGCAGCTAGAATCTTGTGCTAATTTCAGCTCTAAGTTTCCTGTAGCCAAAGTATGGGAAACATCATCCTAAGATTAGAGTGGTCAGACAAAAAAGACAATAGCATTTTCAGGAAAACAACATCTTCTGGTGTTAGGATCTGAGCAAAATGTGCATCCATAAAAGATAGGATGTATGTGATACAGAGCAGAAGTCAGACATTCATGGGGCAAACCTGGCCCACCATTTTGCTCTTTTAAATAAAATTTTATGAGACAGAAATGCACATGCACGCGCACAGGTACACACACCCTGCCTCTTTTGTCTGTTTCTTTGTTTTTGTTTTGAGACATTGTCTCGTGTAGCCCATCCAGTCTGTCCTGGAACTTACCATGTAGCCAAGGATGGTATTGAACTATTGATACCCATCTCTGCCTCCTGAGTGATGAAATTACATGTATTTACCATCAGCTCTTTTTGTTTCTTTGCTTTCTTAGGTTGGTTGGTTGGTTTTGGTTTTTCACTCACAAATGGCTGCTTCAGTATTCTTCAATATTCTTATGAAGAGTTGAAGAGTTTCAACAGAGATGTAGCCCAACATGTTTAATATCTGGAAGATGTTGTCCTATTCCAAAGCCTCAGTGGTTGTGCACAGATGGTGACTGGTTACTGCAGCTACATCTTGCTCTACTTCTCTGGGTGTTGATGGTACCCTTTGGAGCCTATGTGATTGCCTTATTTTGTTTGTTTTGTTTGTTTTGTTTTATTTTAAATCATTGAACCTTGCCATGGTTCCCTTGCATAGTGGTTCTATTAGAGACTGGGAAATTTTTTTATCTCATGGGACAGTTGATAATATCTAGAAACATTTTTATCTCTGGGTAGTATTACTGACATCTAATGTATGGGATTGGGGCAGTGCACAGGCTACCCTGTGACAAAGATTCATTTGATCCTAAGTGTTAGTAGTGCTGAGATGACAAGCCCTGTTTTAGAAATAGATATTTACATCATGTAACAA
This sequence comes from Montemys delectorum, assembly GCA_019843815.1. Lineage (NCBI taxonomy): Eukaryota > Metazoa > Chordata > Mammalia > Rodentia > Muridae > Montemys > Montemys delectorum. Next base: position 10,533 of record JADRCD010138103.1, on the reverse strand, counting down.
AATATCTGGTGTAAGAGAAGGCTCTATCTGGAGGATTTATTTAAGAACTGTACGTTGAGGCTTTTATTGGTTTTTAGAAGTGCTCTGAAAGGTTTAGTCAGTCTTTGTAAATATTTTGTCTGAGAGGTGACCATTAGTGATGCTGCAGGGATTTAGGTGAGTGGAGCATAGTCCTGCACTTTAGGAGCCTTAAATGAAATGAGACAAGCAGATTACTTTCTGAGTAGTTCCCTCAGCAGCAAAGTCTACCACTTGGAAGCCAGTGTGGGGATAATCAGGAAACATTAAGATAACTACAGGTCTTGACCCCTTTAGGGGTTCGAACAACCCTTTTGTGGGGGTCGTATATCAGATATTTACATTGTAGTTCATAACAGTAGCAAAATTACAGTCATGAAGTAGCAATGAAAATAATCTTGTGGTTGAGAGTGGATCACAACATGTGGAACTGTATTAAAGGGCCAGAGCATCAGGAGGGTTGAGACCCATGAAGACCTGTTGAGATGTGTTTTTAGCCAGTGAAATAAGGAACCACAGGACAATAGAACTCTATAACACTGTATAAAAAAGTTATTAGACTAGAAGGGTAGACTTGGTGAATGGCTGGTATTGTTATGGAGATCACAAGTCAGACTAACTCTCTAGAGTTAGTTCACTGTGTGGCTCACAGAGATGTGCAAGACTTCAGCGTAACAGAGTAACTAAGTTGGAATTAGATTTTAGAAAGATGCAAGCTGTGTTAATGGCTCATAGGTTGTGTTCAGGAGAAAGGCTATAGTTGTAGGCCAGTTACGGTCCTGTTCCAGCCTTCATAGATGGATGGAGAGCATGACCTATGGCATGTAAATTTCCCAAGGGGAGGCCAGAGGACTAGACCTCTCTCAGGAGGAAGCTAGAGGAGGAAACTTAGAGATGCCTCTGAGGTTTGAACTGTCAGAAAGCTGAATGTGCCACTGACAGGTACTGGAAAGGTTTGGGGTAGAAGGCTGAGTCATGGTAGATGGAAGGTGACTCCTGGGATACCAACCCATTTGTCTTCTCCAAATTTCTTTTTCCTCCTCTTGGTCTCTTAAAATCCTGACTTCTATGTTCTTTCTCTTTTTGAGACGGGTTCTCACTATATAGCTCTGGCTGACCTGGAACTCTATGTAGACCAGGCTAGCCTTAAACTCACAGAGATCTTCCTGCACTACTTTGCCCAGCCTTCTGTGTTCTTTTTATGGGGAATGTCCTTCAGTGCCAGTCTTGTGGTTTGAGTCTGGGACTGAAGTGATGGCTGTGGTTCTAGGGTTACTGTGACTAACTGGCTTCTGTCTGCCTTGGTTGAGAGGAAGTGAGTCTTTAATTTCTCTGACAAGATAGTATACTCAGGACTGGGTATGGTCTCTAGACTCTTGGCTCTTCCACTAGGGACCAGTGGGGACTGAGAATGGAAGGAATGGAAAAAACCCTGTGTAGCTTCACTGTATGTACGTGCATGAATATGTATAAAGTATCTGTTGACTTCATAAACCAGAATAGCTTATTTACTGTCTCCTTTTGGTTAATTTTGGATCCATGTACTAACTTTTTATCCTTCTGCAGGCATCTGTGGACCAAACTGCCCCTCTGGTGTTAGACAGCACCAGTTTAGGGGTCAGCACATGCCAGTCCATGGATAGAGGCAACAACCAGACCTTTGGGAACTCCCAGAACATAGAACAGGCCTTTCCCTCTACAAACTCTGGTGACTGCAGGTAAGCTACAGAATAACCAAACTGATGTTCTCATTGGGTAGGGGAAAGTTTAACCAAAGGCATAGCAGTTGGGAGTCCAAAGCTCTTCGTCATGTTCTATCTGCTACAAGGTCATATGTAGGACCCTGAAGGAATCAGTCCCACAACCAAGTGGTAGGGTGGAGGATCTGTGTTCCCTTAGAGATGTAGAAAGTATCAGACATCTCATTAGTTCTATTCATAATGCTTTGCACAAGTGCGAGTCAGTAAGAGTGCACTAGCAGTGGATCAGTCACACACTGTGCATAAATGAGGCTTTTCCTGTTCCTGAGAATCCAGAGAAGGGTACTACCTATGCCTCACTGCCTAGGAAGTGTCCATGCTTTTTTTTAAGGCACGGTTTCTCTATTATGTAGTTCTGGCTGCCCTCAGACTCACAAAGACCCACCTGCCTGTGCCTCCTGAGTGCTGCTGGAATTGAAGGTATATACCACAATGTCCCAGTTGATGGGATGGCCCAGTGTGTAAAGATGCTTGCCTTGCAAGCCTGCTGGCTTAAATGTGACCCTGGAACCTGTGCAAAGAGAGAAGGAAAGAACCAACTCCACAAAGCTGTCGGTTTTAAGAAACTTTTTCTCTCTTTCTTGGCTGTGTTTGCTTTATGGCAATTCTACTTAGTTTGTTCTTACTGTGTCACTGTCCTGACTGAGCAGCTCTTGGCTATAGATCTGATAAATCTGACTTTTACACCCCTCCCCTGAGGACAGCTGCTGCTCTTGGAAACTCATGAGCTGGTCTCTGTTGGCAGTCACTGCATTTCCTTACATCATAAGCTCTGCACTGACTACTTCATCCACCACTGCATGTTCAATTTGGCTAGTAGAGGGGATTTTTCTCAGGCCTAGTTAGAGGCCTTTTCTCCTCTAACTTCTCTCTGGCCCAAGTCTTCACTATAACCAGCTATGGAGGAGATTGGAGTGGCTACAGAATGTGCACAAGGAGAGTACATCCATGTGCTTCCTCATTGCTCAAGAGGGTAGAGAAGCAGGATTTCTCTGCTTTTGGAAGAAAGAGGAACTTGAGGAGGCTGAAGGTGTGTCCTAGTTAGGGCTTCATTGCTGTGAAGACACCATGACCACAGCAACTCTTATAAAGGACAACATTTAATTGGGACTAGCTTACAGTTCAGAATTTAGTCTATTATCATCATGGCCAGAGCATGGCAGCATAGAGCTGGCCATGGTGCTGGAGAAGAAGCTAAGAGTTCTATATCCAGATCCACAGGCAGCAGGAAGAAACAATGAGCCATAAGGCCTTGCTTGAGCTTCTAAGACCTCAAAGCTTACCCCCAGTGACTCACTTCCTCCAGCAAGGCCACACCTCCTAATAGTTCCACTCTTAGGAGCCTATGGGGCCATTGTTTTTCAAAACACAAGGTAAGAAGACCAGGAATGGTGTGGTAAGCAAAAGCAGGACCCATGACTGAAAATTACACAGTGTGCATTCCCATTTCATGATAAGGAACATGTAGCAACAGGTACAGCTGCATTTGGAAAGGCTGAGTTGGCTGCTTTTGAAGGTGTTCATGAATAGAAGGCCGTCTCTTGACTGCACTCTTGAACTCAAACTCAGGGTTAGAAGGAAGTTTTCTTCAAAGCTTCTTGAAGGCTTTTTTTAACCCTGAGATTCTGGTTTTAGGTTTTTATTGTAGTGCTGGGGATTAACCTATAGCTTGAGATTATGAAATACTGCATTGAATCCTGAAACACCCCACAGCCTCCCTTTGCAAATAGGTACTCAGAAGATTGGAATAAGAGAAAGGGAAAAGTTTGAGGGATTTGCAATATTGCTGAGTATTAATCTCTTTTTGGTTTGTTTCAGAGTGCCTCACCCCCATCTCTGTAATAGGTCTTTCCAAGTAGCCTTAATTGATCTCAAATCATGATCCTCCCAACTCAGCCTCCTGAGTGCTGGGATCACAGGCATGTGCCACCACAGCAGCTTTAAGCATGTTTAAATCACTGTCACACCTTCCAGGCAGAACTTGGCAGCAAGTGGTAGAAAGATCAGGACTTTGGAATGTGACTTACTTGAATGCAGATCTGGATTCGGATGCTTCCCACCTGTTAGACCATCATCAGCTCACTTAGCTAGCTAGTTTGACTTGCTTTAGCGTTGGCTACCATTTTAGGTAGCACGTTTTTCAGTCTTGTACCTTGGTTTACATGTTAGCCCCACACCACCCTGAAAGGCATGAATAGCACTGACCTCTTTTCAGATTAAAAAATAATAATAAAGACCAAGATAATCCAGGGTCCCACAGCTGCTTAGTGATAATTCCAAGGCTCCATCCTATAAACTCTCACCTAAAATTATCACGCAGTGCTCTTTGATTGGTCAAGGTTAAGTAACATGTGAGAGGCCATCAAGCAAAACCAGAGCAGCCTAAGCTTTCTAGGAAGCATAATTGTTAATGGAGCCAGAGATGTGTTTCAGTGCATAAGAGCTGCCATGCCCTTCAAAGGACGTGAGCCCCAGCACCCATGTTCCTAATTCACAGCTGCCTGTAACTCCATCTTGAGCAAATCCAAAGCCTTCCACTGACTTCCATAGGCAAACACACAAATAAATAGTGAAAGAGCAAAGTGATGGAAGAGGGAGGTGTTTTGAAGAGTGCTGTGTTTAGATATAAAATTACTTTGCCCATGTAAACTGTGTAAGGTCTTGGGTTCAGTCCACAGCACTGAAACTGAAGCCTGTTCCTGGCATGCATGTCGTGTTCTGTTGTGCTCTGTGTTACAGCTCTCAGCAGCACGTAGCAAGCTCTCTGACATCCTCCTCTACCCTGGTGGAGATCCTGGAAGCCATGAAGCATCCCTCGTGAGTGACAGGGCACATATAGAAAGCAAGGGCAGAGGGAAGACTTGCTGTGGTGGGGTGTGGGTAGTCACCTGACCTCCCGGAGCCTCTGCGCCTCATTTATACAATGAGAGGGGTTTGTTTTTATTTTAGACAGGGTTTCTTTGTGTAGCCCTGGCTGTCCTAGAACTCATTCTGTAGACCAGGCTGGCATCACACTCACAGAGATCCGCCTGCCTCTGCCTCTCAAGTGCTGGGATTAAAGTGTGCTCCACCACCACCCAGCTCCAATGAATTTTTAAAAATTACACTTTACTTAATTATTTTGGGGGAGCTAGAGGGCATACACACGTGTGGGTGTTGGTATGCTAGTTATATATTGGCAGTCAGAAGACAACCTGCAGGAGCTGATCTTCTCTCTCTCCAGATGTGCCTATCAGAAACTGAACTTAAATTGTCAGACTTGATGACAAGCACCTTCATGTACTGAATGAACATCTTGAGTTTTTATACACATGATTAATGCAGTAATTAAGTTCTCATGTGAAGTACCTAGTGTAATACTGACAGAAAAAGTTTTCTGAAAATGTCCCTTCCCCTTTCAGTTCTCCTATCCTGCCAGTGGGTTTCTCTCAGTCTAGGAGTTATATATGAGCCCTCCCTTGGAGCCCTTACTTCCTGTCTTTTCTCTTCCCTATGGCCACTGGGCACATATTTCCTGCTCACACATTGGAATCCAGGACAGGAGTCCAGCTGCTGTCTGAACAGAAGGGCCTTTCACCGTGCTGCTTCGTCAGTGCTGAGGTCGTACACTGGCTGATGAACAATGTAGACGGGGTCCAGACGCAGGCGATGGGCATCGACATCATGCAGGTGAGACCACAAGGCGGGGCCAGGTCCTGGGATCACGGTCTGTCACGGAAGGAGCCACCCATTCCTGGAACGAGGATTTGTATCTAACAGACGAGAGGCGTATCTGGAGTTGGCGAGAGAATGGGTCTTCCTTTGAAAACCTTAGGGTTGGAGATGGTAGCACAAGTCCCCAACAGCGCTGAGGACGTGGAGGTAGGAGGATCAAAGGTTCATAAGTTAGAAGCCATCCTGTTTCTACATAGTGAGACCTTGTCTTAGAAATACATAAACAGGGGTGTGTGTATATGTGTACGTGCACGTGTGCACAGACTTTGGCTTTAAAGTTTGCCAGAGTTTATTGTATGAACTGAAATATTCTGGACAAAGTCTTGTTCTTGTCCCTCAGATAAATATCTGTAAAAGACTTTTCAGGGAACAGTCCCCAGCCCCAAGCCCGATTTTACCCTGATAATGCCTGTGTATCCAAATCCCAAGGCTGAATTCCAGGCTCTGCATCAGAGGCATTGTCACATAGTAGTACAAAGGCAGCAGACTGAGGAGCGTTGTCATTTCCTGTGTCTTATGCCTAGACAGGGCCGCCTCATAGTGCTCATTTCCATATCCCCAAGACTTGCATGTTGCTTGGCACACAGTAGGCACTCAAGAGATTAACATTACCAAGTTCAACTCACTGTTGAGTGAACAAAGCAGAAGAATGAGTGAGGTCAGGTTGACTGAGCTGGCTCACACTGTCTTGTCCATACTGAGCTCTACAGGACAGTTGTTGAACAGCTGTCTTTTGATCACTGCATGGTAAATTTAATAACTAATTTGAATAAGAATACTGTTGTCATTTTTGCTCTTCAGAGGTCTTAACATGCTATTTTGCATAGCTTTTCCCTGATAAACCCCCATCTCTTTGAGAGTATTACTTCCTTACTGATAAAAATGACATGCTGCTATAACAGTTTAAGGGAAACGAGCTGGAGGTATACATACCAATGTAGATAAATGCCAGAAGCCTGACATCAGTAAAAAACAAGTTGATAAAAGAATCCAAGGATTATACCTTTATTTAAATTTAAAATACTATAAAACCTCATTCTGATGTCAATACATACCTACATAAAACCTTTAAAAATATATACTTGAAACATTCACTCAGACATACACAAACACGCAACATAAAATAAACAAATAAATCTTGGGGCTGAGGGAGATGGCTCATTGATTAAGAGTGCTTACTGCTTATCCAGAGGACCAGAGTTTGGTTCCCAAATCAGGTGGCTTGCTCCAGAAGATTCAGTCCATAAAATGTAAATACATCTTTAAAACAAATAAAACAAAACAAAAATTTTTAATTTAAAAAACTTGCTTGAGAATATTACTTGTATTAGTTACTTTTCTATTGCTATAACAAGGCAACTTAATAAAAGAAAGTGATAAATTGGGCTTATAGTTTCAGGTTAAAGTCCATGATGGCTGAGTGAAGGTCTGGTCCTATCAAACAAAGCAGGAGCCAGAGAGCACATTAGTGATGAGTCTTTTGAAACCCCAGTCCCTTCCCCTAGTAACATACTTTCCTTCACAAAGCCACATCTCCTGATCTTTCCCAAACATATCTACCAACTGGGGCCCAAGTATTCAAATATATGAGCCCATGGGGGCCATTCTCATTCAAACCACCACATTTCTTAATTGTTTATTTCTGGAAGAAGAAACAATGGGACTTAAAAGAATCCATAGTTTTGTTGTTGTGTGTCTTTTTTTTTTTTTAATGTTTTGTGTATGTGTGCACCAGTAATCTCTGCATGTCAGATTAGATTAGTGTAATTAGATTCCCTCAAACTGGAGTTAAGGGTAGTGCTGAGCCACCATGTGGGTTCTGAGAACTGACCTGGGGTCTTCTGGAAGACCAGCAAGTGCTCTGAACTACTGAACCAACTCTCTAGCCCTATGTTGTATGTATTTTTTTAATTTGAGTATTTTGCTTGCATATGTGTTTATGTACCACATGCAAGCCTGTTGCCAGAGAAGGCCAGAAGATGACATCTGATTCTCTGGAACTGGACAGTTGTTACCATGTGGTTAGTAAGAATTAAACCCTGATCCACTGGAAGAGAAGTCTGTGCTTTTAACCACTGAGACATCTCTCCAGCCCGTTCTGTTCTGTTCTGTTCTGTTCTGTTCTGTTCTGTTTTTGAGAGTTTCTCTCCAGCCCTAGCTGTCCTGGAACTCACTGTGTAGACCATACTGTCCTAGAACTCATAAAGATCTATCTGCGTCTGTCTCCTTAGTTAAAGGCATTCACCAACATGCCAGATGATTTGTTTTTTAATAAAATATGAGTTGAGTTTAATGTCATAATGCTCCCTTATCTCAATTATTTCCTAAACTTTCAGTTAACCATGGTAGAGTGACTCAAAAATATTAATTGGAACATTCCAGAAATAATGTTTTGAATCATGCTTATTATAACATATGTGATATATAGTATAGCTCCATTTTATTATTAATTATCATTAGTATCTTACTATACCTAATTTATAAATTAAAAACAGTTCAGTCAGGCTGGAGAGATGGCTCAGTGGTTAAGAGCACTGACTGCTCTTCTGAAGGACCTGAGTTCAAATCCCAGCAACCACATGGTGGCTCACAACCATCTGTACCAAGATCTGACACCCTCTTCTGGAGTGTCTGAAGATAACTATAGTGTACTTACATATAATAAATAAATAAATCTTTTAAAAAACAAAAACAACAGTTTAGTCATTCTTTGATATTTGAGGATAGATTTGAAATTTACCATCAGTATCAAAATCTATAAACACTCAAGTTCCTTATATTTACAATAGGACATTTAGGCCTTCCCATATATTATATACCATTTCTAGGTTATTTAAAACCAAATAAAATGTATGTGTATTACTTAAAGAATGGCAATTGAAGAATCATCTGTGTGTGGTCAGTGCAAATGAGTTTTCTCTTTTTTTCTCACACATTTCTTTTTAAAAATTTTAAAAATTTTCATTGGTACATACTCATCGTACATGGTAGTAGGTCACATTAAGACATTTTCATACGCCAGGCAGTGATGGTGCATGCCTTAATCCCAGCACTTGGGAGGCAGAGGTGGGTGGATCTCTGTGAGTGTGAGGCCAGCCTGCCCTACAGATCACATTCTTCTAGGACAGCCAAGGCTACACAGAAACACTGTCTCAAATAAGTGAAAAGGTAAAGAAAGTCATTTTCATAAAGCATGTCAGATACATTCTGCATATCTTCGTCCACACTGCCGCTCTCCCCTTGTCCACTTACCTCTCCTGTCAGTCACCTTTGCTTCCCTGGGACACTTCCTACTTTCACGTCATGCATACATGTGTGATTTTACATACTATATAAGATGTTGGAACCTTAATCAAGAGAAAATACAAAGCATTTCTTTTATGGTTGGCTTAATATGAGTCTCTTCAGTTGTGTCAATATAAGTTTATTTTTTTATGGATGCAAAGCAATTTCATTGCACATACATACCACATTTCTTTGTCTACAGGCTGTCTCTCCACATGTACTCTCGGGAGGTCCTGTTTGTCAGTTGTTACCATTATTTCCTGAGCCTTATTCAGGAAGTCCTCACCTGTGCCTAGATCTTAGGTCTTTTCCCTGCCTCTTCTCTAAGAGTTTCAGAGTTCCCAGTCTTGCATTAAGGGTCTTGATTCATTGGGAGTTGATTTTTGTTCAGAGTGAGAGACAGGAATATAGTTTCATTCTTCTACAGTGGTGATACAAGTTTCCTACTCTTGTTTGTTGACAACTATCTTTAGTGAGTATTTTTTTGTTGTCTTTGCAAAAAGTCAGGTGGTTGTGGCTCCTCACCATATTTCACTGATCTGTGTGTTTTGTGTGTGTGCCAGTGAGGTGCTCTAGTATAACCTGAGGTCAGGTATGGTGGTCCCTCCAGCACCATTTGTTTTATTCAAGATTATATTGGTTGTCTATGTATCCATATGAACTTTAAGATTCTTTTTTGTTTTGTTTTTTTCGAGACAGGGTTCCTCTGTGTAGCCCTGGCTGTCCTGGAACTCACTCTGTAGACCAGGCTGGCCTCGAACTCAGAAATCCATCTGCCTCTGCCTCCCAAGTGCTGGGATTAAAGGCATGCGCCACCACCACCCGGCGAACTTTAAGATTCTTTTCCTACTTCTGTGAAGAATGACATTGGAACTTCATGGGGATTGTGTTGACTCTGTAGATTGCTTTTGGTTCGATAGATACTTTTCATATTAATCCTGCTAATCCATGAGCATAGGATTAAAACCCATAGAAAGAAAGTGGTCTTTCTCTTTCCTCTTGCTGTTTTGTGGAATAGTTTAAGAAGCAGTGGTGAGAAGATGTTAGTGACCCAAGATGACCTTGAAGCCCTTATCCTCCTGCCTCCACCTCCCCAGTGGGATAAAGGGGTATGCACCACAACTAGTTTTCCTTTGGGGATCTTGGGAGATATTGCCTAAGAGAAACATACTGCCTAGCAGAATGTTAAATTTATTGAACTTAGATGGTTATCTACTTGGATGGTTTCTGTGTGTTCAGAATGTTGGATGAAATTCATACATTTTATAATTTAGAACAGGTTCAGCTTCATATAGCACATTGTCTGATGGGGACCAGAGGTGTAAACTCAGTTCTTCAGTCACTTGACTACCTTGACTGCTATGTACATACAAGCAAGGGCTGCCTCTGAGATGTCAGCTGCAGGAATTTCAAGTTTTCATTGTCTTTCCTAGAAAATGCTGGAAGAGCAGCTCATAGCACATGCATCTGGAGAAGCATGGCGGACCTTCATCTATGGCTTCTATTTCTACAAGATAGTAATGGACAAAGAACCTGAACGAGGTCAGAACCAAAGCACATGCAGTTGCCACAGGGGCGAGTACTTTCTTTCACATCACAGTGCATCTTGAGCTCTGCGTGTGGCTTTGAATTTAGAGTTGACGCTTTGTTAACTTCTTTCAGCATTTGTATGTCGTCTAAGCCTAGGTGAATAACAATGCTGATTTTTCAAAAAGATTTATTTAGATATTTTTACAAATGTGTGTGTGTGTGTGTG
>JADRCD010138101.1:0-19516 GCA_019843815.1 Montemys delectorum | reverse complement strand
TGTGTGTGTGTGTGTGTGTATGTGTGTGTGTGCGTTTCCCATCCTTACCATGACTTTCTTTTCAGTGGACACAATATGGTCCCTACTCTTCTTCAATGCACCCATGCACCCATGCCCCTCCCCTTTGCTGCATAGTCCCTAGTTTTAGTTCTGTAAGCACAATAATATAGGTTCTGCCCCAAGGGCCTTTGCACACGCTGTCATCTATACATGATTTCCCACTCCACCTTTCTTTGGGGCCATAATTTAAATGGTTATTACTCAGGGTGATCCTCTCCACACCCACAACAGGGTTCTTACTCTTAGGTCTCTGACGTCATCACCACAGGTTCCTTTTCATTTGAAATAACTTGTAATTATTTACTAATTATTTATAAGTTCCTCCCCCCCCACACACATTTTCTGGGAATTGAACACACAGCCTTGTATGTGCTAGGGAAGTTCTCTCCTACGGAACCCAACCTCAGCTCCATGTCTTTCTGTTAGTTCCTTTTCTTGTCTCTGTTAGAATGTAGGCTCATGAAGGAATCTCTGCCCATCCTTCCCCTTCCTTCTCCCTATCTCCTCCAATTCCTTCTTCCCTCCTCTCTCCCTCTTCTCTCCTCCCTTCCCTTTCCCTCAGGGAGCTAGAAGATCAACCCAGCTGAGAAGGGGCTCTTTAAAAGAGAGCTGTTATGATCCTAACTGGGGGGGGGGGTGGCATGACGACTTATATTTTATAAAGCTGTCCCTGGGCAGCAAGGATAACTGGAAGAGGATGTGAAGACTGGACCATCAGAAGACTAGTGCTGAAATGTATACAAAAGATGGATGCTTAGGTGGGAGGAGTGTGGTACTGGTGGACTGAGTGGCAAGAACCTAAAAGAGGAAGGAGGCAGATGCTGGGGCATGGTGTGTCTAAGAGGGCAGCTAGCTCTCTAGCATGGATAACTGAGTAAATGGGCTCATGTTTACCCTAGTATCCAGCAGAGCACCGGACACCCAGTTATAATTTGTGGCTTCTGGCTTACAAGTGGTTGTAGTGGGGTAAAGTATTCTTAGGATATGAGCTTGCATCGGTTCTTGAAATTCCAGTCCTCCTCCTCCCCCCACCCCTGTACCCCTCCCCAGCTACTGATCTTCCTTTTCTTCTAGCTTCCCCCTGCCTGAGGTTATCTGCCTGTGGCCTGCCAGCCATACATAGCCTTATATTTCTTTTTATAAACATTTTTATATTTTTTATTAGCATGCATAAATTGCATGTATTCAGAGCACTCAATGCTATGTTTAAATGCATGCATACAGTGTGCTAATCAAAGCTAGCCCTCATTTATCTCCCCTCCCCCTCCCGACTGCTGCTCTTCACTAATCTGCATTTTTCTACTTCCTCAAGTGTCTGCACATGAGAGAGCACGTATCTGGCTTATTTTACTTAATATATAAGACCCAAATTCCTCTCACCTTGCCTTCAAATCAACTCAAAACAGATCAAAGGCCTAAAAAGCAAGACCCCAAACTAGGGAATGACTAAAAGGAAACAGGGAAGATATCTGTGTAGTCAAGGGAATAGCCAAATGGGATTACATCAAATGAACAAAGATGCACAGCAAGGGAAACAATCAGTGGAGCAGATAGGCATCTATAGAATGGGAGAACTAGTTACCAGCTGCTAACCTGACAAAGGTTAATACTACTTAAGGAACTCAAAAATCTTGAGCAACAAATCCCTCAAGCCATCTAAATTGAGGATCATCAAATGGGGCTGGAATGATGGCCCAGATGGGAAAGTGCTGGCTTCAGGGACATGTGGGCTTGAGCTTGATCCCCAGCACACACACAAGGAAGCTGGTCCTGGTAGACACTTGTGATCCTAGGACTGGGGAGACAGAGACAGGGGGAAACTTGGAGCTCATTGGCCAGTTGGCTGAGTAAAATTGGTGTATCTTAGGTCTCTGTGGGACCCTGCTTCAAAAACCAAGGTGTTGACTCCTGAGGAATGAGCCCAAGATTGACTTCTGGTCTCCACCTATATGTACACACATGCATGTACTCCTGTGCATATTTATGAACACACACACAGACACACATAGACAGACACACACACATACCAATCGATTGGAAAACTTCTCAAGAAATACACATGGCTAACAAAGACAACTCAAGTTATTTCCAACTCCCAGGCCGCACTGGCCACCAGGATGTGTGGGCCTCTCTTCTCCTAAAGAAGCAGCACACATTCTGCACCCCTCCCCCACTGTCTCTGGCCAGTAGCACAACTGCCAATGCCTCTGCAGTAATTTGTCATTGATTTTTCTTGGGATTTTTACAGTTATAGTAACAATAAGGTTTATACCCAACAGAGTTAGTATAATTCCTCACCACTAATGTGATTAGTATTTTTGTTCATTTGTGTTTGAAGCCCATTAGCATAAAATGTATATCCAATAATGCCCATTGTGGTTTTTAATGCTTGTGAAAATGGCTGTGAGGTATAATTCCATAATGAGGGACATACAAAATGCCTTTTGTGGGAAAAGAGATTTTATTTGCATCACGGCTGGAATGGGGCTCTTTGATGGAGGGTATAAAGTAGGAAGGGCTGAGGACAGAGAATTTGTTGAAGTTTTCAAACAAGCCCTCTGGTTATGCAGAGGACACATTTCTATTCTAGGAGGACCCGTCTTCTTGCTTCTTTTTATGTTGCTTCCTCCCTGACTTATAGAAAAATATAAGTTGTGTGCTTGCAGGGAAGGATATTTAAGGCTGTGAATCTTTTGGAACTTGAAGGGACCTTGAACTAAGCTAGATTTTCAAGGCGCTGGGAGGCGGATGGTACTGCCTGCTGAGGGAGGCTCTGTCAGGAGCTGGCAGGAAGTGGGATGGGGGTGCGGAGTTGGGCAGGTGCATAGGTGGGAAGCCTCTTATTCAATGTCATGGGACCCATGCTGTGAAATTCACAGCATTGGCATCTTGAAATTCTCATCAGATTTGGAATGGGGGTGGTGCTGGGGCATGTCTGCTTGGAGCCCTATAATTTATACCCTAGATTTTATGTATAGGCTTTGGAGCCACACAAACTTGGGCTTAAAGTTCTAAAAAACCTTAGAACTTTGTCCAACTATACCGTCTCTTTACTATAGAACTTGAATATTAACGTGGGCCTTTCAGAATTGGATGTAAGGAGAGCTAATGAGAGAAATCCAATACCCAGCAGGCTGAGAGGTGGCATTAGATAGACACCCACTCTTTCCCCATAATTAAGATTATTAGCAGGATGCTGTGCCAGCTGGGTTGGACAGACTCCCACAGCAGGCTGGTTAAAGTCACAGCATGCACACATTTTCTGAAGTGGGTTATTCAAGTCTGAAGTCCTGCCCATGATATTCAACCTTTTAACTCTTATGACATATGAGACTTTATGTTCACCAGTAAAACATGATCCCACTTTAAAATTTTGAAAATGTAGTGTGTGTGTGTGTGTGTGTGTGTGTGTGTGTGTGTGTACATTCCACAACACACATATGGAGATCAGAGGACAACTTTATGGAGTTGTGTCTTAGGGTTTCTACTGCTGTGAAGAGACGCCATGACTCTTATAAAGGAAATCATTTAATTTGGGTTGGCTTACAGTTCAGAGATTTAGCCCATCATTGTCATGTAGGAAGCATGCTGGCATGCCAGCAGAGATGGCGCTGGAGAAGGAGCTGAGAGTTCTACATCTGGATTCACAGGCAGCAGGAAGAGACAGTGACATTTCCTCTGATGAAGCCACACCTACTCTAGCAAGGCCATACCCCCTAATAGTGCCATTCCTGTGAGCCTATGGGGCCGTTCTCTTTCTACCCAGTGCAAGCTGGTTCTCTCCTTTTATCCTTCACATGAGTTTCAGGGATCAAACTCAGGTGTTCAGGCTTGTGTGGCAGGTGCCTTTATCTGCTGTGCCATCTGTCTGGCTCATAACCTTAATTTTGTATGATTCTTGCATATATTTCTCCTTTCTAGAAACTTCTAAAGAAAGTCAGTAAGTGAGACCAGCACTGTTAGGAGGGCACCCTTGATCTTGAATTTACTTTTCCAGTTTCATCACTTCTTTGTAACAGATGGTTTCGGCATCCCATTCCTCAGAGCTGGACAATCACAATTTCATGCTTAAGAGCTAGAAAGTAGACCTTTGGGATTGCAGACAAAGGGTCCCCAGTGGCAAGCCAGACACACTAGCACCAGCATGGAGGGAGCAATCATGGCTTGGCTATAGCCTGAAGAATCGTATCGTTTGTGAGGCATGGCAGAGTAGGAGAAACTGAGTAAGTGGAAAGCTGACGCTGTGGGCTGGAGATGGCTCAGTTAACAGCATACTGCCCTAACTTACATGAAGTCCTTGGTTTGATTCCAAGCATTGCATAAAACCTAGCATAGTGCCTGCAAACCTAGGACTCAGACATGGAGGCAGGAAGATTAAGGAGTTCTAGGCCATCTTCGGTTATAAAGAAGGGTGATTTGATCATTAATTAATGCCATGCAATGTTAAAACATTTAGACTTCAAATTAAATGGAAGAGAAACACAAGTTCATTCTGAAGCCCCACCCCACCCATGCCCCATGGTCTAATGCTCTAAAAGGGTTCCCTCAGGGCATCATGAAGGAGTAGGGTGACTTCAGTTGCATGCAGTCAAGGACTGTGGGCAGCCTGAAGTCCAGATGATAGGCTTCAGAGAAGCCTGGGTCTGGGCTGTGCTCACCCTACTCAGTCTGTTGAGGCCTCTGAGCACACACCCATCACTACATAACGGAAGCACCATGTACATGGGGCTTCCTCCATCATCTTGGGAGATGCAGAGCAGGAGGAAGAAGGAAGATGGCTTTCCCTTTTCCTTGCCCCAGAATAGCTGGGGTCAGTGAGACATGGCTGCTTGGGTAGTTCTCTTGTGCCAGAGAGGCTTCTGTGGCAATGACAGCTAAAGCCAGGCCACTGCATCTCCACAGCAAACCACAAAACTGCTCTTCTTCCAAGATCCCTCTTCTCAGCCTCTATTTGCTATTAACTAGCTCAGGCTTTTGATGAGGGATGGCCCACTGTCAGGTAAACACATTGACAAGAACAGTGGGTCATTTCTCCTTGCCCTCCTCAGTAGATGCTGGGGCCTAGATAATGGGGCAGCTCCTGGGCTCCTGGTATCACATCAGCACATGATGATCATGACTAATGGTCAGTGAATTTATCAGACACATTGAGACACCGTTGGGAAACACCACATGCCAACACATAAAATGTCTATTTTCAGAAGTGACAATTCACTTAGACAGCTTGAAGATTATCCTCCACCCTCAAGAACCAAAGTATGAAACCCTAAATCACAGTTTCTCTCTCAGGAGACCAGAGGTCTGCCTATCCAACAACAAGCCTATAGGAGGGTTTAGCGTACCGAAGCTGGAGGATGCATGAGTTTAGGGAGAAAAACTGAGAATCTCTAATTCAGTCCATAGACCCCATACCCACCCCTAAACATACTCTACAGCACATTTCAAGCTCCTGAAAATAAAACTCAGGGATGTGCTGACCTCATTTTTGCTGTTGGTTGATCTAGGAGTCTGTTCTTACCTGTTGTCGAATTTCCTCCTCCATTTTTACCGGTGATCCCAGTTCAGCAACTTGCTTGACCCCTTCACTCGCATACCCTCCATACTCCCACAGCACGTAGTTCTTGGAGTGGGACCCACCAATGATGGCAGACCAGTGATTAGCCCGACCTGGAAATCAATCAAGATATAGATATCAGTGTGGCCAGGATGGAAATTTGAACCTCTTCAGCAATGGGGAGGAGGGGAAACTGTTCAAAGATGCAGCCAGTACTAAGTAGGCATTGCCTTGTCTTAATTCCAACACTACTCAGTGATTAGAGAGAATGCCTACTAACCATGAGTCTGGGAATCATGCAGAAGTGAACAGTGAGTACCTCAAGAAGACAGCCCAAGACACCTTCTGTCTAAGGGGTTCTCTCAGAGGTGGGAAGTTGAGAGAATTTGAAATGCTAGTAAGATTTGTAAGGCTACATAGAACGGACGAGTTGTTTCTGGCAGGCTTAGGAACATGGATTAATGCTGTGCTTGGAAAGCCATCAGCAATTCAGCATTGTGGTGTCACGGTCAATGAAGAATTAGATGCCATGGAGGTAGAAGGAGCTGCTCACAGATGCCATTGCTCTAAGTGCTCCGGGAGTTTGGATGGCAGCGGAAAAGACCTGGAAACCACTGAAGAGATCTGATCAGGGGAGCAACGTGATTGCATTTGAATTTTAGATAAATCATCCAGGCAGCAGGGTGAAGGATGTGGTAGAAGGAGCAGAATGGCGTGGAAATCTTGGGCTGTGAGCAAGGAGCAGAAGCTGAAGTGTGTAAGAACCGGCTTTCATGCTTAGGCTTGACAAGACTTTCCTCAGCTGACTTTTATGTACATTCTCATATGAGGAGTGAGCAGGCTGGTCACATTCAGAGAACAGGGCAGACAATCTGGGTGTGTGGAGGTGGCCAGTCTACAGTGGCTTGGTGATGACCAGCAGGGATGGTAGGAAGTAGTGGGGTGCAGGAGAGCCGTCTTGTACAGTGTGAGGGAACAGGAGAACTGGAACAGGACCAAGATAGAACATGGCTTGGGGAGTTTATCAACATTCCTAAGGAAGTGTGGAACAGGGAATGGATACTCAAGGCCAGTACCATGTTGGGCTTCTTTTTAGATACAAATACTACAGGTATATCTATCTTTACCATTGACTAAGTCACATACACTTCATAGACTAAGTCACTTACAGTTCATAGGACTGGCTCAAGTCTCAGCCATTCTTTGGTTAGCTTTACAAAGTCTCAAAGAACATTTACAGGCACAGTGAAGGGGAAACTCTGAATTAGATAAACCCACGTGACACTTTCAGTTAACTGCTGTATGTCTTAGAATGAACAGAACTCTTCACTCCATCCCACCATGTTCAAAAAGGATTCTGAGCAGGGTCTGGTCCTGTTTCTACAGTAGCCATTGCTTCCCAAAGGCTTTCTACATCAGGAGCACATCAAGGACATGTATATAAAGCCAGGTGGTACCTTCCCAGCCTGCTGATAGCAGCCACATCCCAACCCAGGCAAATGAAATCACCATGTGGGTCAACCCAAGTGCTCACTATTTCCGGCACAACAGGGAAATGTAGCCTTCATGTTTATCTCAAGAAAAGACAGGTAGATACGTGGCCAGCTAGTTCTCTAGTTCATTTCCTGAGCAGTAAGAAAGGCTTAGCTGTCATCTAAGAAAAGAGTATAGTTGTGGAGGCATGGTCTCGTGAACTTTAGCTTGTAATAGAAACACAGAGAGACCAACTTCAGCATCTATTATTCCCTGTCATACTGTTCTACTGAAATGCCTTCTATGTTCAGGCCTATCCTACCTGAAATTCTATACATAAGCAGCATTGTTGTTCCTTCTGTACTGTCTTACTTGGCTTGGATCTCTTTTCCCCCTTCATGATTTTCCTAATTAATCTCCATTGTCAGCTTGATATAGTCTGGAGTCATCTGAGAGGAGAGCCTCAATTGTTACCCAGGTCAGATTATGAGCATCTCTCTCTCTCTCTCTCTGTGTGTCTTGATTATTAATTGATGTAGGATGATCAGTCCACTGTGGGCGGCACCATTCCCTAGGTAGGCTGTTCTGGGTTGTCTAAAATATCTAGCTATGAGAATGAGTGAGCTTGCATTCTTTCATATAGTTTCTGCTTTCTTTATTATCCTGTCTTCCCCACTGATATACTGTGACATGGAAGTGTAATTCAATGATGTTTGTCACAGAAATAGAAAGGAAGCTAAGATAGTGATCATTCAGAAGCTTTGGCTGACTGAAGCTCCTGCCTCCCGTGTCCCCGGTAAAACTGACAATATTTACTATTGTCCTACTAGGCTGTAGACTCCATGAGAGAATCCATTTTTATTCCTGTTTCTGATGTGAGCTCTTACCTCACGTTTCCAGAGGCATTTTGCACAATCAATCAAATGAGAAGGTGCAGGATATATTCCCAAAACACTGGGCACACACATGCACAATTTAATTCAGTGCAATTAAATTCAAGTTCAGTTCAGCACTGTTTCCGACTCCTACCGAGCTAAGGTCTCAGCTGCGCTCTGTGCTGCTGTTGGAAAACAAAGCCATAAGAAGGAAGACATGCACTGGGTTTCCAGCTAAGGAACAAGGACTTCATACGGCACTCCCACATCCTAGCTAGGTAAACTCTCAGACTCAGTTCCTTTATTTACCCACATTTCACCCTCTTTCATACTGACCTATTAGGAGAGTTAAGTGAAATCATAAAAAAAAAAAATAAGACGCTATGAATGAGATTACCTAGGCACTGAACAGACACTCAGTAAGTATGACTTCCCCATTTCATGGCTTTGGGAGTGGCTTCAAAACTGAAAGATGTGAAGTTTGCCATTACCTCACCATGGGAATAAAAATATATATTATGGGATGTGATAGAAAGAGAATGGAAATGAGTACAGTCACAGGAGATCAGAAGATGGACCCAGATGGGTCTTCCTGCTTTATCCATTCAACTTCCATTAGCTAAGTGCCAAACACAGTGGCAGGCCATACGGACTGATAGGAATAGGACATGGCGTCTGCCCTGAGGGACTCACGGTCTGGGGGTGGGGAAACAGATGGAAGAGCAGATTAGCTATGATCCAGCTCATCAGAGTTATCGCATAATAACACAGGGGATGAAAGAACCAACTCCAAATTCCTTAAATCCAGCGAATTGAGCTTGAGAAGCTGGTGTGCAGAGAAGCAGGCACTCCCAGAGGAGGTCTGTCTTCGTGTCTCTTATTCTCTTGAATAAAGTTTCACTCTGCATTCACCCTGCTAAGCACTGCAAGTGTTAGTGTCCTAGAGTGACTTTGCGGCAGAGCACAGCCTTCAAGTTTCAACATAGTCCCACCAGCTCATTAAGATCTGTGCAAGGCTAGGGGGAGGGGCAAGACCATATCCTTCCTGGGAGAGGGTGCAAAACAAGCACCGATGGAAAGACAGTTGGCAACGTTACAGTGGGTATCCATGGCAGAGTACCAGGAGACTGGACAGATAGAAAGTCAGGACTAATTACAGAGAGCTCTCTGAGTGTCTGTGTGGTCAGTGGCAGCAGGAAAGGTGGGTGACGTGGTAGGAGATCCATTGGTCCATGTGTTTGAGCACCTGGCCCTCAGCTGGTGGCACTTTTTGGGAGATTGTGGGTCCTTAAAAAGCAGTATCTGGAGAGTAGAGGTGATCACTGGGGTTGGACATTTAAAGGTGTAGCCTGGACTCTTTTGGCCCCACATCTGGAAGGCCAGCAAGCTGCTATGGATTCATACGCAGTAGCTATCATATGGAAGTATTGAAGTATTCCTTCTAAAACCATGAGCCAAAATGCATCCTCTTCTCCTTAGGTTGCTTCTGCCTAGTAGTTGTTACAATGACAAGAAAATTAACTAACTCAAGATTCTGTCAGGATTCTTTTATATCAGGAAATCTGGACTTAAGAGAGTTTCTTGCAAGATTACTCATGACTCTGGGATTCTTGGCCAAGTTAGTCTGGTGGAGGGGCTAGCTCTTCTTTATATTTTATCTCTGGTGGGGCACACCCGATGTCAGGAGGGGACAAGGTCTAAAGGTGAGGGGAAAGGTCTAACGGTGAGGAGACAAAGCAAGAGGCATTCAACATTCCTTGCTTGAATTTACAGGATTTGCTTTGGGGTAGTAGTAGTAGAAGTGGAGACAGGTGGCTAGAAGACAAGGCAATATGACAGAATACTGTGGACTGGAGATGTAGCCAACTGAGAAAGCACTCACCTGGCTAGTACACAAGAGGCCCTAAGTTCATTCCCAAATAACACACACACATACACACACACACACACACACACACACACACACACACACGCACACACACACGCATACACACATGCACGCAAACACGTTCGTGCCCGTGCACATATCCACATACACACACACCTCGGGGAGGCAATTTTTGGTAAAGTCATTCAAACTCTTGTTCTTGGGATCTGATCAATGTTTATGCTAGTCTTGGTTCTGGAATGTTCTGCTGAAAGAAGTCAATCATTCTCAGCCTCAATCTCTCCTTCTACAGAGAAGATGAATGACCAAGTTCTCAGCACTGTTCCGAGGCTGAAGCCCATTAAATAAAATCACCAATAAATAAAAAATAAATCTAAATGAAGCAGGAGAAATTCAGATCAGTTTGTGGAAGGCATGATGGCCAAGAGGAATGTGTTTAGGTGAGTGAGTGGTGGTTAGGACCAGTAGACTGAGAAGACAGGAATGCTGGGTATAAACAAGTCTGAATTTGGAATCATCTAGCTGGGACCCAGAAGGATGGGACTAGAAAAATGAGGTAGTCAAACATATTCCAGTTAGCTGGAAGGAAATAAATTCTAAGAAATAGAGAGAGGAGAAAAAAAAAAGACTCAGGCATTAGAAGGTATGGTGATAAGGGGTAAGATTAACGCTTGTAGATCTCTTAAAAGAATAATCAGAACATCACCATGTTGCCCTGGTGAGACAGTGGGTCTTCAGGTTTCGAAGGCAGAGGAAAGCCAAAGACTATCACTAAGTTTTTCTCCTTACAGAAAAGTGCATAGTTGTTTGATCAGGCATGCCCCTCACTCGTCCCAACAGTGTTCAAGTGGCCTACACCTGTCTGAGCGTCATATGGCTATTTCCTTGGGATTAAAGGAAGTTTGTAGGGCTCATGAAGTATATGAAACTTAGAAGTCTCAGGAAGCTTGTGAAACACATAAGATTTAGTGAACTCAACCCTCAATGTTATGTAAGCAGTAATAATTGCTAGAAAGAGAAGAGACTCTGAGCTGCAGAACTGCATGTAAGTCAAGCAGAGGGTGCCAAAGACCCAGCTTTTTTGAGTTATCACTCCTACTGAGGTGGGGTATTTGGTGATGGCACTGCCTTTGAGTTACCAACTGTGAGTTATCCATTTGAATGAGAAACAGCCTTCATAGGACTGGGCATTTGCACACTTGGTCCCCAGTGGGTAACACTGTTGAGGGAGGTTTTAGGTGGTGCGGCCTTGCTGGAGGAAGTATATTACTAGGAGTAGACTTTGGCATTAAACACCTGGTTCCACTCTACTTCCCTGTTTCCACTTCGTGCTTCTAGTTGAAGATGTGAGCTCTGTACTCTGTCTTGCCTCTGTCACCATGATGGACTCTTATCCCTCTGTAAGCCCAAATGAACTCTTCTATAAGTTGCCTTGGACATGGTGTTTTTAATCAGAGCAACAGAAAAGTAACCCTTCGCCCCCATTCCTATAAATAGCAAGAAGAGTCACCTAAAGCAGGTCTTAGCATGTACTTCCAATAGCTTAGGTGGAATTTCTATGGGACAAATATATGGTAAGCTGGGAGGAACAAATGCTTACACATATGAACCAGTGATGCTGATGGCTATCCGAGTCCATTTGTCTAAAAAGCCACTTCAGGGGATGCCTTGAATATATATATTCCATATGTACACTGACAGCCTCCTTGGCCTCTTTTTTTGCTGTCATATCTGGTACTAAATTACCAGTGTTTACGAAGATGCCTAAAAGGCCAGCATCCATCAGAAGCATGTCTGCATTCTGTCTGGTGTTGGAGGAGGGATGTTCCATGACAGGGGGATGCTCGGAGGTGCTCTGCACATGGCCTGAACGATTAATTTAATGTGTCAGCTTGAATGGGCTACGGAGAGGCCAGATATTTGGTCAAACATTCTAGATGTGACTCTCAGGGTGTCTAATGGAGACCACCATTTGAATTAATAGATACACTAAAACAGACCGCTCTCCCTGAAGGATTGGGCCCCACCTAGTCAGCTGAGGACCCGATTAGAACACAGAGGTTGATTCTACAGTAATACACATACCCTGCTGCCTACACGTCTTTAAGCTGAGTCATCATTCCCTTGTTTTGTCTTTGGATTCAAGCTGTAACACCGAGTCTTTCTGGCTCTCGAGCTTACTGGTGGCTTGCAGACTAGAATTTCATATTCAGAAGGATCTCAGGCCTTCAGAGCAGGCCTTCTGCACCACGGACTGGCTCCAGTCTCCAGGTTACTAGCTGCATATTTGCAACTTCACAGTCTTCATGTTGGAGTGAGCCAACTCCTTATAATAAATCTCTTTGTATCTATGTACCCACAGCCTCTTGCTCCTGTTTCTTTGGAGAATGCTGACTAACAGAGCAGGTGTTCAGTGAGATCCCAGATTTCCTGGCCAGTCGCTGAGTCCCCTGCCAAGCCTGGCCCTGTACAAGCTACCCATTCACTTTCTTGATATCCATTCATAGTGCTTCATAGAGGGATGTACTAGTCCTTGCTGTCAGGATTGATTTAATCTCTGTTGCCTGACCTTAGCCTTGTCCATGGTCCTCTGAGCACATCTTTGTTCTGGTTTGATTTTGTTTGCTGGACCTTGTGAAGTTTGCTGTAGCAGCCACACCTAGCAGCAGTCCTCTGATCTCTATGTTCTGTCTTCTCTCAGTAGGTTTGAACTTTATCTTTTATTAGGCAACCTTGCCACTTACCTCTCTTCAAGACCAAGGTCAAGCTATCCACAGACTCCCGTGTGCACCATGTAGCCAGCAGCTAACTGAAAACCACTGAGGACCTGAGAGTTTTATACACGTATGTTGTGTTGGACTTCACTCTCTACTTGGCCTCGGTACTGTTCTCCTAGGCCTGGGCCCAGACTCTGCCTAATTTCCAATGCTTTGAACTTGGCTACAGAACTTGGCTTCTGTCAATCTGCCTCTAAGTGCTGCCCAGGACACAGCCTGCATTTGCCCTTTGGCTCTTTCTGCTCTTGGCTACTCCAGGGACCCATTCTGATCAAGCCACTGTGTTCTTCAGGGCCCTGTCTCTGTGTGGCTGAACCCCTGCACGAGAGGGTCATGTACTGACTGGGATGGGCCTTCCTCCATTTCCTGTCTTTCTAGTCTCTACACTCAGCTATCAATTTCTCCCTGATCTAAGGGCTCAAGACAACTCCCTTTCATTGTAGGAAACCATTCTTAGGAAATGGATTTGCTTTGCTTTGTCTCTTCCATCTCCTCTGAGGTCTTCAGCAAGATCCCACTGCCCTCTGTAATGCCACAGTGAACACTTGCTTGGCTCCTACTATGCATTAAACTAGGGACCATCAAGCTAGAGCTGCCTGCCTTTGTTCCAATAATGTTTGATATTTTATTCATTATCTGTGCATTACATTCATACTGCAGTGGCGAAGTTGAGTGGTTTGGCTTGCAAAGCCTGAAACACTCACCATCTGGCTCTTATATAAACCATTTGCCAAGCCCTGTGCCAGGCCATGGCAACCCTGAGACCAGTCAGCTCCATGTCTTTGAGATGTTCAGATGGAGGAGGAGGAAGGATGGGAAGGACAGGTCCTAACCAGACTATGACAGTGAATGGAGTGAAGTAACTTCAGTAGAGATAGACAGAATATGAAAGTCTAACAAGGCAGATGCTAAGCCCAGATGGTGCTAGAGGCTTCCTGGAAGAGGCAGACGAGGTAAAGTTTAGTGAATAGGAGTTAGCAAGGCAGATATGGAGCTGGGGAAAGACTGTATTTTTTTCCAGAGGAAAAGCAAAGGTGTAAGAAAAAGCAACTATTACATGGTAAACCATGAATTCTTCGAGAAAGTGTCTCTGCTGCCCCCTAACCGTGTGTGTGTGTGTGTGTGTGTGTGTGTGTGTGTGCGTGCGTGTGTGTTTTAATAAATAATGAATGATCTGTGATGAGACTAAGAAGTCAAGCAGATCATGAATGGGTACAAATTGGGCCTTAATAGGATCTTTTAATTTTTTCTAGAAGGCAATATAAAGTAAAGAACAAATCCACCCACCTTCCCCCTTCTCTATGTCTCCAGTAGTAGTTAGGGTTGAACCTAGGGCCTCACATATGTAAGAGCTCAACCACTGACCTACACCCCCAGTCTTCTGACTTTGAATTTATGGCCCCTCTGCCTCAGCCTTCTGAGTAGGCCTTATCTATTAGTTCTGTCCAGAATAAACTAGTTTTTATCTATAATCAACCCATTAATCTAGTTATGCTCATTTGGCTTCTGCTTTTGAGGGAAATATAAAACAGAACAGATTATATAAAGTTCTTGTTTTGGGATGCTCAAAACAGTCAGTGAAGGCTCTAACCCCTGAGAGAAGGGAAAACCTGAGAACTGAGCCCATGCTTTCCTGGGTTATTACAAAAGACACTTTCTGGTTTGTAGTGAAGGAATACGGAGGGTAAAGCAGACTGGCTTGGCTGAGGAGGTATATATGGGATTGCACAGTTGAAGCAGTTAGGATGTATGGGAAATGCCAGAGACAAGCAAGTTAGAGAGAGATGAGCTTCAGAGAGATGTGTAGATGTCCCCTTAACTCTTTCCAAATTAAGTTGCATGTATTCAGGGCCAGACTTCACAAGGTAGAGAAGAGAAATGGCTCAATGAAGATTCCAGAGGTTACAGAATCTGGAGAAACAGAACTTCTAAACCACCCATAGCTCAGATGCTTTGCACTCAACTGAGAGCCTAAGAGGAGTCATAAACTAGGATTAAAACTACTTAGTCTTGGCCAGGCAGTGGTGGCGTATGCCTTTAATCCCAGCACTTGGGAGGCAGAGGCAGGTGGATTTCTGAGTTCAAGGCCAGCCTGGTCTACAGAGTGAGTTCCAGGACAGCCAGGGCTATACAGAGAAACGCTGTCAACCCTGTCTCAAAAAACAAAAACAGGAAAAAAAAAAAAGAAAGAAAAAAACAGAATAAACATTAAAACAAACAAAACAAAACAAAACAAAACAAAACAAAATCTACTTAGTCTTGGAATTCATTCCCCTAACTCGGATATCTTTCTGGCCTCAGAGGGAGAAGAAGCACAGAGATTTGATGTGACAGGATGATGCTGGATACTCATGGGGGGATCTGCTTTCTTAGAGGAGAAGGGGAAGGGAGATGGGGGAAGGGACTATGATAGGGGAGGACACTGATCAGATGTAAAGTGAATAAACAAAAACAAAAACAACAAAAACTCCACTTTATCTTAATAGGGGAGGCTACCTAGACTTGTCTTAACCAAGCTCAGAAAACAGTCCTTGAAAGGGAATCAAACAGATCCACTAGCAAATTGACCACTGGTCAAAATAAAGTCCTATACCCTCTAAATGAAGCCCAGGCTTTCAAAAATGGAGCCTTCACAATGTCCATCATGCAATAAAGAAGTGACTATACAAAAGCCAGGTGTAATATGGTAGAGCACATCATGACCCCAGTGCTGGGGAGGGGTGATGGTGGTAGTGATGGCTTAGAGACAAGTAGGGACATTGGTTAGCTAGCCTAGCTGAATCAGTGGGATCCAGGTTCACTGAGAGACTCTGCTTTGGAAAATAAGGGGAAGAGATTGAAATAGACACCCAATATTGACTTCTGGTATCCACATGCACATACTATGTGCACATGTATGCTAACTCACATATACACATACTATTTGACACATGTTGAAGCAATAAAATATGACCTAAGACACAGGGAAAATTAGCTAATAGAAGGAGTTCATAAGCTTATAGTCAGACAGGAGTAACATGTAGGGGCTGTAAAAAGCTATTACCAATATTCAAGGATTTAAAGAAAAGATGGATATAATGAATGAGCAGATGGGAAGTCTTGGTAGAGAAATATTTTGAAAGGCCAAGTGGACATTCTAGATCTGAAAACAACAATACTGCATTTGGATATGCTAAAGGAAAATGTCAGTGAACTAAAAGAGAGTAATAGAAATGCAATTCACAGTGAATCAGAGAAGAACAA
Source organism: Montemys delectorum (assembly GCA_019843815.1). Lineage (NCBI taxonomy): Eukaryota > Metazoa > Chordata > Mammalia > Rodentia > Muridae > Montemys > Montemys delectorum. Next base: position 3,646 of record JADRCD010138101.1, on the reverse strand, counting down.
AAGGTTGGAAAAAAATCACACTAGAGTCCCAGTGACCTATGGAATGAAAATAAACACTTTAAATGGAGTCCGAAGGATAGGATAGAAAGATGACTGAGTATTTAAATAAACAATGCTTGAAACTTCCCAAAATCTGATAAAAAATACCAACCCCCAAATCCCAAGCTCTTTACCCCTCCCACCATGGGTAAAAAGCAAAGCAAAGCACCTAAAAATAAAGCAAAGACCAAGTAAAATGAGATAAAGGGGGAAAAAGACATATAAGCTATCGCCATCTGAGAGAGACAAGAAGGAAGGTATTAAAAAGCAATAAAAGAAACATCACAATTAGAACAGAAAAGAATAACCCTCTGGTTCAAAACCAAGGCAGACCCAGAGACAACGAAATGACACCTTTAAATTTTTAAAAGAAATAAAACCCATCAGCTTAGAATTCTATTACCTTGTAAAAATATTCTTCAGTGATGAGTATAAAACAAAGCATTTTTTTTTTGATAAATGAAAGCTGAGCAAATTTATGACTAGCACATCTGTAGCGTATGAAATATTAAAGGAAGTTCTTCAGGCCGAAGGGAAATGAAAACAGATGGCAGTGCATATCTGCATGAAGCGATGGAAAGTTCTGGAAATGGTAAATGCGTGGGTGAGAGGCATCTTTCAGTTCCGTGTCACTGAAACATCTCTCCCTCTAAGTAGAATTCCAAGTCCCCCTCTCTGGGCTAGCACTTCCACCAGCTCTCTTTCTACAAAGCTGGCTCATCTTTTGTCTTTTCCTGCACACAGCCTGCCTTTTGTCTTTGCAGCTTCCCAGCTTCAGCAAGCTGTTTCTACTCCCTCCTCCCTGGTGTGGTTCTCCTTGCAGTCTGAGTCCCAGTTCCCCCCAACCCCCCTCACCCCCCTACCCAGTCTTCGAGGCTTAGGCTTTTGCTACTCTCTACTCTGCAGATAGGCAGGTGCTGGTGACAGTCTAAGGACAATTACTGTGTGCCTTTTTTATTTCTCTTTAAAATAAAAGGATACTTTCAATTCAGTGACAGACTCCTTCTTAATATACTGGCTACCAAGTTTTGACCAAGCATGCTGCCACCACAGTACAGGCACAGGGTACTCTCAGGATCCCCTTCTCATGTGATCGTAATCAATCTCACTTTACCACCCCATCCCTGAGAGCTCTGGTCTAGTTTTTGCCCCTATGTTTTTATCCTTTTCAGACTATAAATGGATGCACACAGTGCTAAGGTGAATGTATTATCCTAAGTAGCTTTATGTTCTGTTCTGCAGGCAAGGCTCATTCTCTGGGCTCCTGCATTGCTTTCATGTCTGTCCAAAGGCCGACAGAGCTCCACACAGAGATGTTGCTTTGGTCCTTCCACCTGGTTCAGCTCTGTCAGCTCCCCCACCTAACTCCAGAGGCAATTGTGCACCCCAGTTATGTCAGGGGCCTTGCTGTCTGTGTACAGGCCTGACTAGTTCTGCTGCTCCCATCCCACTGCTTGCTCTATCTGCCCAGTGGGTTTCTGAACCCCTGATGCTAGTGTGCCGGACCTTTAAGCTACACTGACCCCACCTCTGAGGAATGCTCTAAGACTTCACTCTTCTCAACTGGACAGTGTCTCTGTGGGCTCTCAGCCCTACTTTCCCTGGAGAAATAAAATATTAAGATTAAATGTAACTTGTTATGGAAAGTTTTGACACGGCAGGAGCCACACCAAGGGATTTTGTACTGATTTGCTTCTATTACCCAGTAACAACCTCAGGAGCTGGGTTCTGCTATTATTCCCATTTCACAGATGATAAAACTGACTCTGACAACTTACTTGGAGGTCATTCAGCAAGTGTATTGTTCTGAAGCTTGGACAAGTGCCTGGTAGAACAGGACAGTGACAACCTCTGAAGCCATCCTTTAGCATAAGGGGGAGTAAAGATGCTAGAAGACCATCTTGGAAAAGTAGATAGCTCTTGACCACAGACTATACTTCTCCAATATACAGCGACCTTCAGGGACCTCAGTAATACATCTTTAGGCTGATGTTCTTTCTCTCCCTTTACTTTATCTTTTGTTCTCTGTTGTTTGTAAACATTACCTGCCTCAGGTAACACTCAGTTCTTATAAACAGTTCTTGCCTCAGGTGACACTTTTGAGGAAACCCAAAGCTGGGACATGGCTCACTTGGTTAAGCTCAAGTGCACAGGCCCAAGTTGCATACAAGGATTGTACTGATTAGATAAGAGCTTGTTCAAGACGCTCCTTCAGTTTTTGTAAAAAGAATACAGGTCATCTCTTACCATTTTTCCTTCTAAAGCTAGGGCTGCTGTCCTTATTCCCATTGTCATCCGTCAGTATCAGCACCACAACTACCATCATTTACTAAGCATGCTCCTTACATCTCATGTTTCATAGGTGTGAACATGTAGCCTCCCATTCTTCCAGAGATCCTGTGAGGCAGGCATGTTTCATACTTCACTTAACTGCTAGCAAGTGGCCTGACGTAAACTGTCTACTGAACTTCATTATGTGATTTCTACTTCACAAAGGACTGACAGTTTGGGCCAAGTCTAAGTTTTGTGCAGAGGTCATTTGAATGCCACACATGGCTATCACCAGAATCATCTCTGGGAGTTAATAATAACAAGAGAGGTATGACAGTGACATTGGGGGCACTGGTGTTTGGTGTTCAAAAAGCTCAGCTTTCTCTGGACTCACTCTTTTCAGCCCAGTTCTAAACTTCTGATTATTGGTTCTTTGAATATAGCTAAAGCTGAGTCGATGACCCGATCCTCATTTCAGAGGCAGAGGTTGTAATTCCAAGGTACTCCAAGCCCCCATCCCCACTGCTGCCCTAGGGACTGCTTGACGGTCTAATGAGCACTGGTGAATAGCACAGGAATTACATTTCTAGAAAGATCAACTGTATTTGAAAGCATCTTCCTGCTCTGGCTTCTCCACATGCACACTGTTCTATGAGGGAGGGGCCATATTCCTGCCTTTTCTAAATGTTTACTAAGACATCATCAATTATCATTGTTCAGTTACCATTACCAACACACCATTAAAACTCCAAGTTTAAAGTTCCTCCAGGGGAGAAACCTGGGATGTTGGGGATGATAATCCTGGCAATATTTATCTAATTTTCAAAATCTAGGTAATGGCATTTAAAGGTTTCTCAAAGCACTACTGAACATTGCAGGTTTCTCCTGCCCTAAATGTACAATTTCCACGTTTAAAGGTGATGCTTTTCTGTGTCTGGAAATCTTCTCAGCAGCAGAAGGAAGTGGTGGGAACTGGGGCCCACTGGGCATCTGCCTGGCAGGTACCTTCTTATGAACTGTTTAGTTTACTTCACAATCTCACGTCACTGATGAGGAAACAGGCTGAGAAGATCTGGGACCTGCCAGGGGACACATGGGACCTGCCAGGGGACACATGGGACCTACCAGGGGACACATGGCCATGGAGTGGTTAAAACAGGACTTGGTTGGCTCAAGACTGGTTTATCTTTGGGAAAGCTTTCTGTTTTAATAAAAGCTAGAAGCTCAGTGTGGTTTGCTAAGGTAATAATACAACCAAACTTTATTAAAGGAATAACCTCTCTCTGTGTATCTATCTGTCTGTCTATCTATCTATCTATCTATCTATCTATCTATC
>JADRCD010138089.1:0-12753 GCA_019843815.1 Montemys delectorum | reverse complement strand
GAAAGATTGGATATTCTTTTCCCATTAGCCCAATTGGGGTGTGAAAGAAGGTTGGGCGCCGTGTGCATTACCAGCGTGCAGTATGATAATTACACACAGGCAGCTAACTTGTCTAGAAAATTATCTTTATATCTTGCAGGGAATTGGTTGGAGGGATTTGATGAGACCCTTGAATCATTGCGAGCGGCAGTAGTAGCCATCAACTCGACACGAGTGGATCTATCACTGACTGAAGGACTCTCCTCTTGGATTTCTTCAGCCTTTTCTTTCTTTAAGGAATGGGTGGGGATTGGCCTGTTTAGTGTTGCCTTGTGTGCTGGCTTAGTGTTTCTTCTCTGGATGGTTTGCAAGCTCAGAGCCCAACAAAAAACATGACAAGGTAGTAATTGCCCAAGCACTTGCTGTGCTAGAGCAAGGAGCCTCTCCCGATATTTGGCTCAGCATGTTAAGAACAAAATAAACACTCAAAGGCTAATGGTCAGCGAGACTTAGCTCTTGCACCCCGTGGGGTCTTATCCCATTGCACACGGGAGAGTGAGTCAAACTGCCATAAGTCCTCGAGGCCCGCTGCCTTTGGCCCCTACGACGGGATTAGGCTGATGCCATAAACCAGGAGCACACCAATGAGTAGTGATCCAAAGGATCCCACCGATCTCTTGGTGCTGGTAATGGACAGCACATCAGCTAGCCTAAGACACGGGGAATTGGCCAGAGCCTATCATTTAAAACAAAAAGGGGGAGATGTAGAGAGCAGCACCCGAGCCGGCAGCCGCCATTACAAGATGGCGCTGGCATCCGGTATCTTCTCCCTGTAACAAGTAGTCTGTGCATGTGCCTAGGGCCAGAGCGCACCAAGTCTCAGCCCATCTGTGCATGTGCTAGGGCCAGAAAGCGCCAAGTCACAGCCTATCCCGAGGCATCTCATGAGGTAATGAGCAAACAGCCAATCAGAGATGAACACGCCGCTCCAAGGTGTATATAAGCAGTGCATTTTCCAGGGCTCGCCCTCTCCTTGCCACATGGTAATAAAGGTTTGCTGCAGAAGGATCCTGTGTGTGTCCGAGTGTTCCTGCCGGCGGGAAAATAGTGCGGACCACACCTGTCCTTCCATCACATGGGTTGTTCTTGGGACGTGCTTTGGTGCCCTTCCCAGGCGTAGCACATAGGATTGAGTTCACTTTAGATTATTCGTGACTGCTGGCTATTTTTGTTTGTTTACATGCTTCTATGGGAAAACACGGGTTTGCTAGCCGAGGCTCGCTTTCTCAATAACCAGATTACCTGCCCTGCAGCGAGCTAGGCCCTCCCACATCAATCACTAATCAATAAAATACCTCCTGGACTTGTCTACAGGCCACTCTGGTAGACAAAATTTCTCAAATGAGGTTCCCTCTTCTCAGAAGAGTCCAGCTTGGGGCCGGAGCAAGCGGGGCCGGCAGAGGTCCTGAGATCAACAGCAGCCACACACATGCTGGCTCATGGCCATCTATACAGCTACAATGTACTCATACACATAAAATAAAATAAATGAAAATAAATCTTTAAAAAAAAAAAAAGAGTCCAGCTTGAATTGATTACACACACTTACACACACACACACACACACACACACACACGCCTTCCAAACAACACAGATATCCACCAACTTGGACTCGGTCACTAGAACCAGGTAGAAGTTAAATATTTGTGAAACCCACTGTGTCAGGAGTGGTAACAGGGCTATCTATATGTTCACGAGCCAGAGAGCAGGGCTCTCTCTCTCTCACCTGAACATCTAGGGAGAGGCCTTAGAAACAGGATCGTGGCTAACACGAATGTCCTGTTTTGACCTTGTGTGAAAGCCTACTACCTTTCCAGGCCTCTGTTTCCCTCTATGTACCATCAGGGTAGATGAGGCCTACACCCCTTCAAGTGCTGGATTCTAGAAGTCCTGTCCCATCGGAGCAGAGAGACCCTCCTGCTAAAAAGGTCAGTCATGGAGAGAGCTTGGGGTTGAGAGAGAGAATCTCCTTGTTTTCTAGTTTGTAGGGTTGGAAGGTGGCTGTGACCAAGCCCCACCTCCCAGCCAACCAAGCAGTGATACCTGAGTGGAGAGCGACCGCCTCCAGGAAAGCTAACCGTTCTTCCTCCCAGCCACTGCCGTTTTGAAACAAACGCTGGAGACAGAACAGGCTTTCCCCAGACCCTGAGCATCCCTCTCTCTCCTCCAATACATGCATGTGCGCACACATCCTCATGCAGGGCCTCTTACACTGCACAGCACTGTAAGGTTCAGCAATGGTCTCTGCCGCCCTACTTACTGCCTGAACTCAACGGATGCAGAATGAAGCTGTATGATCTACTTTTCAACTGCAATAAAACACCAAGACCAAACGACTTAGACAAGGAAGGGTTTGCTTGCCTTGCCGATCCAGAGAGATTTAAAAGTCCAGCGTAGCTGAGACACAGCAGTAAAGCAACAATCTTAACGGCAGAAGCAGAGAACTCAGATCTCACATCACAAGTACGAAGCAGAAAGCCGCCCCAGGAAATAAGGCGAGGTGTTTGCAACCTCAAAGCCTGCCCCCTACCCAGTGACGTACTTCCTCCAGCAAAGCCACATACCTCCCCTAAACCTATGCAAACAGCGCCACCAACTGGCGACTGGGTACTCAAACACTTGAGTCTGTGGGGGATATTTTCTTTCAGACTACCTTAGAGATTCACCAGAGGACACTGAAGATGGAGGTGACTGAGACGTTCCCCTGCCGTACACCCACAGCGAACGTGAAAGCCACACCGTCTGCCGTGGTAGCATGGACTGTAACCTAAAATGGTCATGACAGAGAGCAGCCGCTACTGGGCTGCCAGAGAGCTTGGAGTGCTTGGGTCTGAGGGGTGGACATGGACAGGGAGGATGAGGAGGGTGAGGGCTGGTGAGCAAAGCTCCCCCAAGCTGGGAACACTGCAGCCGGAGAGGTAAGTCAGGGCAGGGTCACCAAGCGTATGGAGTGGGAGGGATGTTGGCTGCCATTGAGAGTAGGCACTGTTGAGTATTCGGCCAGGGCTCTGAATGAGATCAGGAGCCAGGGAAGGGCTTGGAGCAGGGACACCCCACCGGAGATTGTCACGGGAGCAGAAGGGTCTGTGAGAGGTGGGAGTGACCTTCCTTCCCTATCAGCCATCTTATCTCCACAGCCAACCCTATGATCGCTTCCTCTAGAAAGGCATCCCTATTTCTGCCCAGAATCACATCACACAGTGCCGGCTTCTTTGTGGTGTCTACCTCTGAGGAAGTTACACAGTTATCTCGCAATTGTGGGTGGGGGCTGTAGACCCTCTCCTGGGAACAGCTAACAGGTGCTTGCTCACTTAGGTCCCCAGTACCTGCACTGAGCCTGGCCCGTAGCCGGTGCTCAGCGAGTGTAAAAAGAAAAAGGTAGCCAAATTCTCGGGCGTAGTTTCCTCCCTGTGATGGCGATTCTTGGTGGTCAGCTCGACTACATCTGGAATTAATTTAAAAGCCAAACAGCTGGGAATAGCTGTGAGTGATCTTTAGTTAATTGGATCACTTGAGGTAAGAAGAAGACTCTTAAGTCCAGACTATATGGGGTCAGAAGACCCTGCCTAACCCTGGGCCACACTCTCTCACAGCAGGCTACATAAAAGACATGGAAGAAAGTAGCTTTTGCCTTCTGCCTGCTTGCTCTCATTTTCATGGCCAAGTTCATATAACCTGCTGCTGAGGCAGGTAACAGAGCCTTCTTTGGGATTCTGATGTGTACTGAAGATTAGCTGAGACGCCCAGCCTCATAGACTGAATGACTCCTGGACTCTTGGGCTTTCTACTGGGAGACAGCCATTGTGAGACTTTTCTTCCTCACTGTGCTGGAAGTACCATTATCATCCCCTTTCACAGATGAGGAAAACTGAGGCATGAAAGAATCATTTGCCCAAAGTCACATGCAGATCTGCTGAAGTCAGACACAGACCTCTCGGCCAGTGTACTGCATGGTTTCAAATAACTTCGTTTTCTAAGAGACACAAAGCAATATCAGCCCACAGAATGCTACAACTGGCAGATTGTCACACCAGATGTGCAGGGGCTCTTAGCTGTGTACATGCATTCAAACCCCAAAGATGGTGCCAGTTTCATCTTGGTATAGACCTCTGAGTGAATAAAACTGCCTGTTTTCTTATTTTTCTGAAATAAACCCGTGCTGCTATACATGAAGAAAAACACATTTTAATCTTTTTTAAAATGTATTTACTTTTATTTTGTATACATTGGTGTTCTGCCTGCACGTTGTATATCTGTGTGAGTGTGTCAGATCCCCTGGAACTGGAATTACAGACAGTTATGGGGGCTGAGAAGCAAATCTGGGTCTAGCCCAAATTTTAATCTTTTTACTTGATAAATAACAAAGATCATCTTGCATTCCCTCTGCTGAGCCCAGTGTCCCAATGCCAGCCTGACTTTAAGGACAGGTGCAATGGTGGGCGTGGGTTCTGCTTGCTCTTTAAGCGAAGCTTCCCCTGAAGGCACACAGATGAGAAGAGAAAACACGGATTCTACAGTTAGCCAGCTACCACCTCCCACCTAGAAGCCCCTCTGGATAATTGCACCCCTAGCGGTGGGCTTCCAGGCTAACAACACAGCAAGGAGCAAGCCCTAGCTTGGGAGCCATGAGCCTAAGATCCCTGAACCCTGTCTCTGGGTCTCTCAAAACAGCACTTCACCAGAACGCTTGATGACAGTAGAGTGGTCCTAGTCTACAGTCACAGATCCACAGACCCTTCTGGCTTAGTCACCTGCTTCCTGGTTCTAGAACCTTGGGTGAGTTGTTTCTTCCTCACTGTGCCTGTTTCTGCACTGGCGAATGAACAACTTAAAAGTACCAATTTAAGGGAAGTTGCCCCAGTCAAAGTGACATATAAAATATATACACAAGTGATGCCCTTAAGCACCGTCGTCTGAAAGCACCGTCGTCTGAGCACGGTGCCCGCATCCTGATAACTGCTCTGTGCGATTTTATGTCCTTCTCACGGGTGCCTTGGATGGGCACTATGACAACCTACAGGTTTACAGAGAGTAAATAGAAGCCTTTTAATGGAGAGTCATGTCTGGCGAATAGTGGGGCAGGGTGGAATTTCATCCACCACCGTCTGGTGCAATGTTCACAAGTAGGACGGCCTCCCTCCCGTTATCATGGTTACAGCTGCCTACTGAGCTTTCCCTGGCTTTACAGATTCTTAGGAATGTATGTGACAAGAACCCTGGGTTCTCTACAGCCCCTGCATAGTCACACATGAGCATCATACTATAGCCCTCTTCTAGGAGTTGCTAGTCCTCTCCGCTCCTCATCCGTCTCCTCTCCCCACTCCATGAACCAGTGACTCGATCTGTGACAACCTATGATGAGCCCCTAACTCCACCTGGCCTTGAGCTTGGACCACTAGCCCAGCGGGCACAATAGAGCCCAACACGGCAGGGGCCCGGCCTGCGGGCATTCTATCCTTGGCCCTTGCTTAAAAACGCTAGGATCTGAGCCAGGCCTGAGTCTCTCGGTGACTTCGGACAGTAGACCTGTGTGGCCTGAGAAGCGTCCACGGGAAACGGAAAAGCAGCACCCTTCAGCAGGCCGTGCTCCCGCCTGACCTTCTCCAGGGCACTGAGGTATGGGTGTGCAAGTGCGTGAAGGCGGGCGTGCTGGTGGAGCGAGAGGGTAGCGGATGTAAGTGTGTGCGTGTGCGTGTGCGTGTGCGCGCGTGGCTCCGAGTGTGCGCCTCTGGGATCGCGATGGGTCCGGGGCGGGCGGCAGGGCGGGCTGGGAGATCTCCTCCCCCCACCACATTGAGAAATCTCAGTGAGTCACCGAGTGGTTCTGCATATTAATGAGCTCGCTCTCCGAGAGGGCAGGAGCGAATTTAAAAGAGGCCAGGGTGGGCGGAGGGAAGCTGTGGGGAGATCGCAGCACCCAGCGCCAAGCGCAGCGCAGCATCGCGACAGACGGCAGGAGCACCCATCGACGGGCGCAGCTGGAGCGAGCCGAGCCGAGAGAGGCGTGCTCGAAACCGAGAACCGAGCCGGGCGGCATCCCCCGGCCGCCGCACGCACAGGCCGGCCGCCCTCCTCGCCTCCCTGCTCCCCACCGCGCCCCTCCGGCCAGCATGAGGCTCCTGGCGGCCGCGCTGCTCCTGCTGCTCCTGGCGCTGTGCGCCTCGCGCGTGGACGGTGAGTGCCGCGAGGGCCCTCTGTGTCGCGGTCCTGTCCCGTCCTAGGGAGCCCAAGCACCACCTAGCCATCCTGGAACCCGGGGGGTCCCGGGCGGGCACCTTGGGCGGTCGCGGAGATCCATGCGGCGACTCAGCAGCCCGGCCGCGCTCTCCCGCAGGGTCCAAGTGTAAGTGTTCCCGGAAGGGGCCCAAGATCCGCTACAGCGATGTGAAGAAGCTGGAAATGAAGCCAAAGTACCCACACTGCGAGGAGAAGATGGTTATGTGAGTTCGGGGGGAGCATGTCCTGTGGCGGGGGCCCAACCTGGGGTTAGGTCAGGCTGATAACGCCTTTCTCTCTGCCTTTGCCAAGGCCCTGGGAAGCAGTTTATAAAGCGGCTGGCAAGTCCTGGGGACATAGCCTGACAGTCTGCAAAAGGGGAGGGGGTGTCTCTGGCCGGTCCCTCTGAGCCTGTCCTTGTTAGGATTCAAAGTGGCAGGCGAGGTTTACTGTGGGCTCGTGGTTTTGCTGCGCCCGCTTGGAACATCCATCTACATCCATCCGCTCGGGACACACACCCAGCCTGTTGGGCCGGCTGTGCTGCCTTCCTCTTACTGAAAAGAGGGTAACTTTTCCCTTTCAGCGCCCCAGGGGTAGACACTTTGGGGCTCCCAAAGGTCTTCAATATTGAGAATGTCCCTGTCTCTTCTGCCTCGTGGGTCTGTACATCTGAACAATGTTGGAGAAAGCGCTCTGCTGGGGTTAATGTGCCATGCCACCACGGCAGCCTGCTTAGTGGGGATGCCGGCAAAATCTTAAAAACTGGGGCAGAGAGAGAACACTGAGTTTCCTTGCGCCTCAGCCTTCCCAATTAACCACTTGAAGCCAGCGCTGCCTGCCGTTTTCCCCATCAATACACTCTTGGCCAGGAAGGCAGCCCTTGGCAAAACAGCTCCCAAATATTTGCCATGGACCATTGGCCCCTCTTCCCCTCCCCCAGAAACAGGACACACTTTATTCTCGGTCTGGGCAAGTGCCTTCCACCGGCTGCCCTTGCTTGCCCAAAGGCCTTCACGTCTGTGAAGGAAGGGCACACCCCCCACCCGGCACCTCACCACCTCCATCCGCTTAAGTTCAGGGAACTCAGAGAGCCACAGGGCCTGAGCTGACCCGAGTCATGAGCTTCCCAATTAACATCCTTTTCCCTGCCCTCGTCTTGCCGGTCAGAGAAAAGAGAACTACCCTTCTGGGTGTGGGCTGGCTCGGGGTTAAAATGCTCCCGGCAAGAGTCACAAGAACATTAGAATTTCTAGTTAGGGGGTTCAAAATGTCAGAAAAGATTGCAAGTTGTCTTTGAAACCTTGCAAGAGACAACAACAACAAAAAAAAAGCAACAGCAACTCAAAAAGAGGAGGATCCTTCTCAGACAGGCTTTTCTTGACTAAACTTCTCTGGGTAGAGAGGGAAATTGCAGGCAAGGAAGGCTTCCTGCAGCCTTGGGGAACCTTCCAGGGGCCACATGAGACCACCTCCCCTAGACCTCCCTTCCTACTCCATCTTTTGACAGGCCAGAGATTTCTCTATCAGACAAGGGACCCTCACTTTTTGTCAAAACAGGTTTTCAGCCACAAAGGCAAGATTTCTGGCTCACCCTGAGTTATCTAGAGATCTCTGCTGGGGGAGGGGGGAAGGGGGGTCAGTGTGTCTTTTGAGTGCAAGTCCTTGCAATCAGGACATGGGAAAGCCCAGATTCCTTTTAATTAAAAAAAAAAAAAGTGCACTTATAATTGGGGAGGGAGTAGACATGCCATGGTGCGATCAGAGGACAACTTGCAGAAGGTGGCCCAGGAATCAAACACAGCTCCAGGCTTGGTGGCAAGGACATTTACCTACCGAGCCATCTTGCCAGCCCAAGACCAGGTTATTTGAAGGACAATCTGTGTCTTATGTCCATGAAGATATGATCCAAACCGTTGGCACCCCAGAATTGCTGGGGAGTGAGACCCAGAGTTTTAATAATTGTTAGGTCTCGGATCCCAGATTCTGCACCCTGCATCTGATCTGCATAACCCCAGTATTCTGAGAAAGCTCTAGGCGCCTCTGTGGGGGTGGGCCAGAGAACTGAACCCTTTTGTGTGCCCCCTGACCTGCAGAAGTAGGATGTTCAGTCTGCACTCTGGCCTATGAAGATAGGAGATTGGGGGTTTTGGGTTTTGTTTGTTTATTTTTCCTGGATTTTGCCATTCGAGGCAACAGCAGCATTATGGGTTTGAAAGAAACACAAGTGGTAATTCCTGCATGGCAGGAGAGTTATGGAGGGAGGGCTCCGAGCTCAGAGCCTGCAAGGAGCCACCTGTCTCCAGGGAAACACGATCCAATTACCTGGTCTTATCAGATGTCCATCGATGGTCTTAGAGGCAGAACAAGCTCCTGACAAAGCATTTTGTTCCAGAGCTTGCAAGACTCTGTTTGCCATTCCTACAGCTTGGAAGTATACATTCACAGCAACCCTACCCCTTCTAGAATTTGGCCCATTAACCTTGGGACCAGGTGGGGAGCAAACTTTCCACTCTTTCTACTCCCATCTCCATCCATCCGTGTCCCATCAGGAAGTCATATTGTGACTTGTTCCAAGACCCTAATTCTTCATCATTGTCCACCTTTGTCCTCCCAGAAGCTTTGTGCAACCCCTGCCTGTATCTCCCTGGTTTGCCTGGCTTGGAGAGGTACCTCAGACCATCCAGGACTGAGCGCCCACATGAAGTCTGTCTTTCCCCAGGCTGCCTCATCTCTCGGGACTATTTAGTAATTAATAGCCAAGTCCCTGGACACCTACCAAGGGCTAAGTACTCAGCCTAGGGTACACCTTTAGCTCCTTCAGTAGCCCGGTGACACAGGTCTACTCCCTCCCCAATTATAAGTGCACTTTTTTTTATTGTACCTATTTTACAGAGGACAAACAGAGTCAGGCAAGTTACCAGGATGCAGATTCAGCCAACTGCATTCACTACCACTTCTGCTTCTCCCCTGGGCAGCTAGGCCTCCATGGACTGTTGGAGCTTTGGCTGAGAGAGGCCCAGAGAAGAAAAGTCTTATTTTTCTGCTCCCAAATGAGATAAATTGCAACCTCACACTTGAGCATCAAAATGAGCTACCAAGCCAGTACGGATCATCAAATCCTCAGCCCAGGGACATGCTAGAGAGGGTGCAGGTGCTGGGGTTAACAATCAGAGACTACAGTGTCTGCAGAGAATGTCTCTGCCCCTCTGTGGGACTTGGCATGAGCGCCTTCTAGCAGTGACTCTGTTTACCTCTGGACCACGGGAAGCACCCGCTGATCATTGCTCCCCAAGAGAGGCTGTCCTGGGGACAGCTGGGTGCTGAAGGCAGGAGGTAGGGTCTCCCACTCACTCCCTACAGGCTAACCCCATCATGAAGACTGAGATATAAAACATGGCAAAAGGCTTGCCAGGGATTGGGCCCTTGAAGCAGGGAGGGACCAAGTGGCCCAGGGCTGTGGTCCTGTAGACAATTATTCAGATATCTCAACCCTGTACCCCCTTCTGCTCTGTTTCAGCATAACCACCAAGAGCATGTCCAGGTACCGGGGCCAGGAGCACTGCCTGCATCCTAAGTTGCAGAGCACCAAACGCTTCATCAAATGGTACAACGCCTGGAATGAGAAGCGCAGGTACACCTCTTCTTCACATCCAGCCCCCACCCTTCTCCACCCTGTGCCCACCCCTACCCACTCAGAAGGGCTTGGCTATCGGCTATAGCTTTCAGGGCAGGAACGGGCCCACACACCATGTCTTCTACCAGCTTCATCTAACGCGTGACACCCACATAATGTCCACAGAAGTAGACGCCCTCACACTGTTTCCGTACCCTCACTGACGGGGACCTCACCACTTCACAAAGGAGGCGGATGCTCTCTGTACAACTGTGCACACTGCAGATGTGTCCCTTTGTGAACAAAAACTCTACCTGCTGCTGGGTGGGTGCCAGGAACCAAACCCAGGTCGTCTACAAGAGCAGCAATGCTCTTAGCTGCTGAGCCACTCCTCTGGACCCTAACTCTCATATTATATTCTTAATTGCTCTTTCTCTGTAAGCCACTCAAGCTGGAAATGGATGGGTGAGCACCCGGCATAGTTGATCCCTGTTAACTTTAGAGGGGTGGGGTATGGCCTCTTCAGTGACAGTTTATTAGCCAAAAATCCTGTAGGTGTACAGTAATGGCAAGGATGACCCCTGCCAGCAAGGTGATTGCCTCTCCAAATGCCCCATGCCCCGCTCGTCCTAGGCACCCGACTAGTTCCTTCTCAGGCAGGTTCTCAGCGGCACTTGAGTTCAGCGCCTTCCAGTCAGAGCCTCTTTACCCAAAGGGTCAGCAGTTGAGATGGTCAGTGCCTTGGACTAGACACCTCTCCTGATGGGCATTTTCCACCACCATCAGAAGGGGGCTCCCTAGTTCTAATCCTGGGGTCCTAGGCCTGGTCTTGGAAGGAGAGGCCAGTTCTCAGCTCCTTTGTCCTTTGTCCATGTCCTGAAGTAGGTCACTCTTCAAACACCCAAGGCCTGTTTTGTCTTTCCCTGAAAAAGCAAAGCTAAGGCAGGTCACACACTTAGGTGATCTCCAAGGATTCCAGCAGCTTGGCCTAAGAGGGGGAAACAAAGACCAGGTGGGGACAGGATGTGACTGCCTTCACAGCACTGGGAGAAGTCAGTGTGAGTCCCTGGTGCTGCCTCTCCCAGCAGGTGGCCTTGTGCTACACACACACACACACACACACACACACACACACACACACCATTGCTGGCCCCAGCCCTGTGAGCTGCTCGCTCATGGCTGACACCCCTCTTTAGCTTCTGCACCTGAATCCTTTCTTGCTCCCTCCAAAACTGCCTCATCTGCAATTGCCTGAAATAGAAAGTGGTGAGGTGAGCAACTAGTTCCTCTGTATCTGATGGGAATGAAGCCCTCTTTCTGGTCAGGGCATGCAGCTCACATGGCAAAAGCAGAGCCTGGCCCACCCCACCCACCCCCACCCCCGGCCACCTTCCCTGCTTGTGTCATTAGAAACAGAATGACCTCAGCTTGTGGAGGGTTGGGGAGTCTTGCTCAGACTACTGGAGACATTCAAACCTCTACCCACCTGATTTTCCTCCTCCCTGGCTGTGGCTTTGAAGAAGAGGCATCTGTAGGTTTCCCCACAGTCCCACCCCCACTCTACAGCCCC
Source organism: Montemys delectorum (assembly GCA_019843815.1). NCBI lineage: Eukaryota > Metazoa > Chordata > Mammalia > Rodentia > Muridae > Montemys > Montemys delectorum. Next base: position 1,314 of record JADRCD010138089.1, on the reverse strand, counting down.
CCACCCCCACCCCACTGTGTCTCCTTGTGAAGGCTGCAAGAGCCTTAGCTACCAGGCTTCTGCCAATTTGCTACATGCTAGCCTTTCCAGGGCTGTTTGCTTGTTTGTCAAGACAAAGTCTCTCATGGTTCAGTCTAGTATCAACTCAACCTCTGACAAAGGATAGCCTTGAACCCGGAATCCTAGCCCCGTCCACCTCCCAAATATTGGGATTTGGGGATTACAAGCCTATGCCACTCTACTGAGTTCATACCTTTCTTAGAACATTGAGGCTACCCACAGCAGAAAGCCACCATACCTCCCCTTTCTCTTTCTATCCCTTTCCTTGCAAAAGATTAAGAACATCTTAGTGAATGTTAATGGAGATTAAAAAAAAAAAAAGAACTGTTCAAAGCCAGAGAGAGAACAAACATACATGCTCCATAGCTCAGAAGGAAGAAAGAAGGAAGGATGGCTAGGCTAGGCCCCTGGTCCATGGCACCAACAACTGAGCTCAAAGCCCTGTAGAACCTAGACTCTGGCTCTCATGAGAGGCAGCTACCTGGAACACGTCATTGCATTTCTAGTTTATTTATGTGTATGTGTCTATGTGTCAGTATGCCACGTGGGTGCAGGTGCCCAAGGCAGCCACTAGAGGGCGTTGGATGCCCCTGGAGCTGGAGGTATAGGAGTTTGGGAGCCCCTGATGAGGATGCTAGAACTGAACTTAGTCCTCTGACATAGCAGTGACAGATTTTTGAGCACCATCTCTCTGGCCTACAGGCAGTTTATCTCAATGCATGATTAGGGCTTCTTCTCACTCGGAAATCAGGAACAAGCAAGAAGGAGCAGTGAGCTGCCTGTGAAGTGCAGCCCAGAGCTAGGATTACAGGTGTGAGCATCCACACCCGTCTGTGGGTAAGCTTTTGCATAGGTTTCAGTCACATCTTTAGGGCCATCTCTCCTCTCCTGACCCCAGACCTGGGAGAGGACCCATAGGTGAAGCCACTCCACAGGAGCTGTGAGCAGCCTACACCACGTCCTCAGCCACTTACACCTGTGTGTCCTCTCTTCCCAGGGTCTACGAAGAATAGGGTCAATGATCTTGGAAAGAAAAGCTCCAGGCCAGTTGAGAGACTTCAGCAGAGGACTTTGCAGATTAAAATAAAAGCCCTTTCTTTCTCACAAGCATAAGACAAATTATATATTGCTATGAAGCTCTTCTTACCAGGGTCAGTTTTTACATTTTATAGCTGTGTGTGAAAGGCTTCCAGATGTGAGATCCAGCTCTCCTGTGCACCAGACTTCATTACAAGTGGCTTTTTTTTTTTTTTT
>JADRCD010138087.1:0-14588 GCA_019843815.1 Montemys delectorum | reverse complement strand
CCAAAGGCAATCTACAGATTCAATGCAATCCCCATCAAAATTCCAACTCAATTCTTCACAGACTTAGAAAGAGCAATTTGCAAATTCATCTGGAATAACAAAAGACCCAGGACAGCCAAAACTATCCTCAACAATAAAGGAACTTCTGGTGGAATCACAGTCCTGGACCTTAAGCTGTACTACAGAGCAATTGTGATAAAAACTGCATGGTATTGGTACAGTGACAGGCAGGTAGATCAATGGAACTGAATTGAAGACCCAGAAATGAACCCATGCACCTATGATCACTTGATCTTTGACAAAGGAGCTAAAACCATTCAGTGGAAAAAAGACAGCATTTTCAACAGATGGTGCTGGCTCAACTGGCAGTCGACATGTAGAAAAATGCAAATCGACCCATTCCTTTCTCCTTGTACAAAGCTCAAGTCCAAGTGGATCAGGGACCTCCACATCAAACCAGATACATTGAAACTTATAGAAAATAAAGTGGGGAAGAACCTCGAGCAAATAGGCACGGGAAAATTTCCTGAAGAGAACCCCAATAGCTTCTGCTCTAAGATCAAGAATTGACAAATGAGACCTCATAAAGTTGCAAAGCTTCTGTAAGGCAAAAGACACTGTCAATAGGATAAAACGGCAACCAACAAATTGGGAAAAGATCTTTATCAACCCTATATCTGATAGAGGGCTAATATCCAATGTATACAAAGAACTCAAGAAGTTAGACTCCAGAGGACCAAATAACCCTATTAAAAAATGGGGTACAGATCTAAACAAAGAATTCTCAACTGATGAACACCAAATGGCTGAGAAGCACCTAAAGAAATGTTCAACATTCTTAGTCATCAGGGAAATGCAAATCAAAACAACTCTGAGATTCCACCTCACACCAGTCAGATTGGCTAGGATAAAGAACTCAGGTGACAGCAGATGCTGGAGAAAAAGGAACACTACTTCATTGCTGGTGGGATTGCAAACTGGTACAATCACTCTGGAAATCAGTGTGGTGGTTCCCCTGGAAATTGGACATAGTTCTACCAGGGGACCCAGCTATACCACTCCTGGGCATATACCCAGAAGATGCTCCAACATGTAATAAGGACACATGCTCCACCATGTTCATAGCAGCCTTATTTATAATAGCCAGAAACTGGAAACAACCCAGATGTCCCTCAACAGAGGAATGGATACAGAAAGTGTGGTACATCTACACAATGGAGTACTACTTAGCTATAAAAAACAATGAATTTATGAAATTCTTAGGGAAATGGATGGATCTGGAGAGTATCATCCTGAGTGAGGTAACCCAATCACAAAAGAACACACATGGTATGCATTCTCTGATAAGTGATTATTAGCCTAGAAGTTTGGAATACAGGAAGAACAACCCACAAACCACAAGAAACTTAAGAAAAAGGAAGACCAAAAGGTGGACATTTCATTCCTTCCTAAAATGGGGAACCAAATACCCACAGAAGGAGTGGCAGAGATTGACTATAGAGCAGTGACTGAAGGAAGGACAAGCATATAGCTATCTCCTGAGAGGCTCTGACAATAACTTGACCAATACAGATGTAGAGGCTCACAGCCATTCATTGAACTGAGTACATAGTCCCCAATGAAGGAGTTAGAGAAAGGTTCTATGGAGCTGAAGGGTTTGCAGCCCCTTAAGATGAACAACAATATGAACTAACTAGTACCCTCAGAGCTCCCAGGGACTCAACCACCAATCAAGACTATACATGGTGGGACTGAATGTTCTGGCAGCATGTGTATAGTAGAAGATCACAAATTCGATCATGTATAGGAGGAAAGGACCTCGGCCTTGTGAAGGTTTTGTGCCCCAGTGTAGTGGAATGCCAGGGCCAATAAGTGGGAGAGGGTGGGGTGGCAGGCATGAGGAGTGGGGAGGCAACAGGGGTTTGTTCTTTGGAGGGGAAACTGGGAAAGGAGAAATTTTCATGTAAATAAAGAAAATATCTAATAAAAAAGAAAAGAAAAATGGAGTATTAAATCACCTACTATTATTTTATCAGATGTACTTGATCTGTTCAGTACTTATTTTATGAAATTTGGAGCTCAAATATTTGGCTCAAATATATATTTACTGTTGTTATATCCTCTTGATGTATTTTCTTTACTTTTATCAATACATCATATCCTCCTTTATTTTCTGAGAATAATTTTGGCTTATAGGTTATTTTATCAAATATCAGAATATCTATGATAGCTTGTTTTAAGTTTCTGTTTGATGGGTAGGTTGTTTTGAATGTTTTGACTCTCAGTCCAGGGTTGTTTTTACCAGTACAGGGTATTTATTAGAGACAAAAAAGCTAGGTCAAGTTTTTAAAAATAAAATACATTAAAAAAGAATCCACATTTTGAAATTGAAAACTTAGTATAGGAGACAAAATAAAGATCCCAACTAAGTTTGTGCAAAAAAAATGGGAAACAGATAAGACTTTTGACCTTTCGAAACAATTCCTTTTCAATATCATGTTACAGAGGGAGTATCATCTTCAGGTAGGTATTTTTGCTTATGCAAGTTTGACTAAGAACATAGGCCTTCTATTTCTTATAAAACATCCTTCTCAAATAAGTATTTGACAAGTAGAGTGGAAACAAAGAGTAGAAAGGTCACTTATTCATTTAGAAATAAAGACTGAGTATTATCCAATGAATGATCTGCTGTATAATATAAACATACATTTTTATTATATGTTATAAGCTTGCATTATTATTTCAATAGACTAAAGTTGGATATACATTTCATTCATTTTTTGAAATTAAATTTCATTTCCCCTTTTGATTTCTTCTCTTCAAACCCTCCATAGGCCCACTTATGCTCGCTTTCTCTCAAATCCATGGCCTCTTTTACCCAACAAAACATTTAAAAGTACACTTCATTCCAGGAAATTGTGAAGGCTGTGTGGCTATTAGGAACAGCTAAGCAGCAAAAAATGTCAAGGGATGAATGCTCTTGTTAATGTATGTATAAATATATAAATCATATGTGTATGTGTGTGTCCAGATTGATTAAAACTTAGGGGGAGGTGGACAAGGAGTAGAGGGGAATTCCAAGCAGATATAATATATTTGTTAATAAACAAATATCTTGTCAAGTTGCAAAAAAATAAAAAATAAAAAATTAAATTAAATTAAATTAAAAATAACCAATTTATAGTTTTTGTTTGGCAAGCCCCCAAAATTAAATTGTATTAAGACAAACTCTTAGATGAAGACAGTGGAAAGGAAAGTATGTACATATTCTCTTTATAACAGAGAACATTGGCTTTTCCTTTGGTGGTGACTTAGGATCAAAGATTATTTGTTCAAAAATAATCCAGGACTTATTACAAGATTTGAATGTAACTGAAATATTTTAAATTTTTTTATCATTTTATTCTAGAGGACTTATGTAAAGTTTTAAAATAGTTTTTTTTTCTGATTTCCCTTGGTTAATCAATCTTGTTCACTTGGTCAAAAATAAAATAATTCAAACATAAATGGTACTCAATTATAAGCTTCCAAATAGATAAGACCAGCATGTTTATTATGTATCATTCTGTGTTCTGGACATGGATGTAAAAGGAAAAGAAAAATATCATAGTTTACTACTATTGCATGCCTAAGCCATATCTTCTGGTGAACATCCACACGGCATTTCGTGACTAGCATGCTCCAAACATGTATGATGCAAAGCTTCCAGACTTCGCGACGGCAGCAGACCCAGCTGCATAAGGCTTTCTGCGTCCACGTCTTAAAGCACATTCATTTGTATCACAAGCCTTATGAGGTTCAGCCCATTCACTCAAGAAGGGTAGAGCATCAAGAGAGCAAGTTACTTGTCAAGGTCATAGGTTGATAAAAGAAGCAGCTGCGATTAAAATCCAGACAAATTGACTTTATAACCCTCGCTTGTAACCAACCAGTGAAGTTTACCCAGGTTCTTTTTCATCTGTAGCAGGAATTGCTTAGCCAGATTTTACCTGACTAATTTATAGTAACATTTGTTGGAAATTCAAAGAAGTAATGAAACTTATAAGATTTTTTGCAACCTTCTCCCTTCCTCTACATGAATGACTATATTGGACTTTACCAGTTTTTCCTACATTTCTTCCCCCATTGGGGAATACAGACCTTCTAATTTTCTAGGGGTAACAAAAACTGCTTCTTTAGACATAAATCCTATTTTCCCCCCACACTCTCAAGCTAAGAGCACATTTGACCTGACACCTTTGCAGAGATCATTTTCCTCTGGTCCTAGTTTGTATATCGCTGCTTCCTTTGAGACAATGAGCTCTTTGACACCTGCTCCTTTTTATAATTGCCTACTCACATTCCTTCATTTCTTTAACTGGGATATTCACACTTGAAGGGAAGGTAAATAACAGAGGAGCAAATCAGTTTCATATTTTAATCATAGGACCATAAGGAATCATGACTTGAGTCTCTCAATTTGTGTGTGATAAAGACAGCAGACTTTGTAACCAAAAGCCTACTCAGTCTAGAAGTGGGAACTCTGCGTTACCATGTACAGAATGGAAGTGCTGCTACCCTAAGGCTGTTTTGCTGATTATAAGCATTTCAGATGAGGAAGCCTCCAAATTAATCTTGTTAACAGTAACTTGGAGATAGTTATGAAGTATGAATTATAATGATTGCAATAAGAAAGTTATAAGAATACCCTTTAAAAGTCAATAAGAAATATAATCAGGATGAAACAGGAAGCGTGAAATGGAGATAAAACGTAGAAGAGATAATATTTTATAACCACTAATACCCCAGGGTTTTCTAAGGTTTATTCACTTAGTGATGTTTGCATATAATCGTGGTGATGTTCTATGTATCTGAAGTAATTCATAGTGAGAGAAGTGGCCCCAAAAAGACATAGTAAACTGCCACAGATCCTTCTAAACACCTCCCAGAGTTAACAATTTTCCTTGTTTAAAAGTTTGAGATACCTGATAATGGGATGTAAATGTTCCTGCTAATGAAAATATCAGTGCCAGTAGTGGGTTACCTCTTTTGGAGTGTATGGTCAGTGAATTCCCACAGACCCCTAATTATTACAGCTTATGCCAGAACTATTGACTACCCTCCAGAATTTGATGATAAGGCCCTGTTGATGAAGACACTACATATTTGAGTCATAAAACAGTAAATAAAGCTGGTGTTTGCCTGAAGCTTCATCTCTCCTAACTACCTTCCATAGTACTGGAAAAAGCTATGTGTGCTACTGGAGGAGAAAAGCAATCATCATTCAGAGCCAGGTATGAATGCTATGAGTTACAGTGACTGTTCTGGTTATTCACAACTTGTAGATGCAATAGTAGCATGATCATCATGAGACTACCCATTTTCTGATCATATTTAAAGCCTATACCACAAGATGAAAGCCAGGAACCTGTGGTAGATTAGTCATAGGCCTTCCAAGAGAACCTACTACTATTATTCTCCTAAACAGACATAGTACTAAACTGACTACTGGTGATTTATCACAATACCTGCTTTGCAGCTCTCAACCATCATCAAAAAAGCTTCTATTTTCAGTAGAAGGCTATTAAGACAGGCTATGAATAAAGGCCCAAGGCACAAAGAGTAATATAAATGTTCAGCCTAAAATGGGATACCAACATCACATCCCCTCCTATAAAATTCAAAGATCACAATGAAAAAATGTGATCCAGACCATAAAGTCGGAAGTGGAGAAGACTACAAGGGCACAGTGTTTTCAGGAGATAGCACAGCAGGTCCACACATGGTGTTCGTGACTGCAAACACAAAACCTGGGCAAGCTCAAACTAGATTTAATCCCAGCACGAAGAGAGGAGATGAACACAAGTCTCCCAGTTTACTGAGGAGCAGTTGATAGTTGCTTGGAGAGTTTAGCCCTTGGAGAGTTGCTTGGAGTTTAGCCCTACACAGTATGTAGCACAATGAAAAGTATAGCCCCTGAACAGTATATAGCACAGTGAATGCAGGTGTTAGGCCATAAAGACAATCCAACATTGTTTTAACAAAGAACTGATAAGATCCTGTCTGTATTTCAAAAAGGAATGGGTGTAGAGTGAATTTGAATATGATAAATCTATATGAGGCAGATAATGGAATTATTGCTTTATGATGAGAGATGGTCACAAATAAATGACAAATGCAGAAGACTTGATGGAGTGGGCAGTCTCACTCATAAACAAATATTTCAATTACCATCTCCAGGAAAGGGAAGACTTGGCATCATGATATGATGGTTAGCTGACTCTGGAGTCAGACTCCCTTTGTCCCAAATCTGTTCTTTCTACTTGCTAATAAACCTGTGACTTTGTTCAGTATTTCATGCATCCCTTAGATGTATTTTTTCATCAATAAAAATAATCTACCATCTCTGTCTCCACAGAAGCTGTGAAGATTAAAGCCAACAATCTCCAACAACTTATTGATACCAAAGTGGCTCATGAAGTGCTCTGTGAACATCAGTTGTGGACTGTACCCTAAAAAATGTAGTCATTCAGGCTTCAAGTTGCACCCTCCAATTCCATTTCCTCCTGATACCCACATGCTGCATTTCTGCCTCTTTCAAATTATTATTCAACTCACATCTTTCACTCCAATTTCCACGTGTCAAAACTTAAGAGTCTCTGGGCTAATCACCTCTGTATTTTCAGCATGGTCTACATTTTGAAGAGTAATTGAAATTGTCTGAAAACCCTCACCAAATAGAATTTTTCTGTTTTCAGATATGTGCAGTGCTTGTTATTATTGCTCCTTCTTTTTATGAGTCTTGCACTTGAATATTTGATTATGGAAAGAACCTTCCAAAAGTCACTTCTCTATCAAAATTCTTGTAGTGTTTTACACATGATAAACTGGCATGTCAGAAGAGTAAATTTGATACATTTGATGATTCACTCTCTTCGTGATAACTTGAAGGCAAGCTGCCCATTAAGCTAAGAATCCATTGTAATAAGACATCAGTGCTTGCTTCTAATGTTCTGTTCCTAGAATGTGTTGCTCTGGAAGCATTCTGAAGGGTGCTTACTAGCTAGGTTTGAGGTCATACCCCCGGACTGGCTGCTGACTGCTGTTCAGTATTTTTATTTTTCATAAAGTATTTCAACAAAAAATTTGAATTTCCTCAATTAAGATAAACTTAAATTTAATGCATGAAGTTGCAACTTAACAGACATGGTGGTTGTTGATCCCATGTGAGATGTATTACTTTAATCAAGGGGGGAAGGTATCATAAACAGGAATTTAAAGGTGGGCTGACTTTTAAGACTCTGGCAAGCCTTAGCTTACTGGGGACTCTCTGAGTGAATGACGCAGAGCTGGGAATCAATGTAAAAAGCAAGAGGAATTTATTGTTCTAACATGTTGAGGTCGCCCTGCACATAGAGAGAGTGAACCACCCCATGCAGCCCTGCCATCGAGCCTTCATACAGTTCTCCAGGCAGCAGACCTTAGGCACAATGTGATTGGCAGAACAGTGTGACTTTTTTTTTTTTTTTTGCTTATTAAAATTTGAGTTTTTATTATTTATGTGTAGACTTTTAAACTGATTTGACTATAAGGAATGAGGTGGGGAGCTACTGGTCATGGAATGTGTCTATGAGTTCTAGTGATCTGTCCCTCCTCCCTGTGGTCTGAGGAATGTAATTAGCCCCTCCTTTCCAGAGGGGAAGGGTGCCTATGTTCTTTCTGACCTTTTGCTTTTATGAGGGGAGGGGTCCAGTGGAATTTTCTAAAGTTCCTGAGCTGACCTCTTCAACTTAACTTAATATAAAACTTAAGACAGCTTGGTCAGTGATCTAAACCAACATCACTGTGCCAGTGACAGACCTTAGACAGGGCACTGAAATGTCCCAAGAGGGCAGCCAGCCAAATGCGTATACCACCCAGCTGTCCAAGTCTGGGTTGTGAAAGTGGAAAATTGCTCCATGCTCAAGTTGACCGCAGTCCCATGGCCACTTTGCCTACACTCATTCTGGCGTGGAACTTGTGCCTCTGCCAGTGGCAGTTCGCCTGTCCCAACTGTGCCTTTCCATGCCCTGTAGCACAGAGCACTTCCTCTGACATGATACCAGGTCCAGAAGTAGCAGACTACCTGTAACCAGAAGCCAAGAGACAGACTTCCATTCTTAATGGACGCCAGGAAAACTGAATCTGAGGCCAGTTTGGGAAGTAAATCACCTCACAGACTCTTTCTCAACCTGGGAACAAAATTTCTGTCCTGTGAAAGCATGAGCACACATCCTTTCCTCTCAAGCAAGCCATGATCATGGCCATCATAGGAGCTTGTCATGTTGTACCCAGCCAGCTGTTCAACGAACTCAGCAAACACACTGCAAATATCATTCTATGCTATCTCAAAGATCATGACTGACCAGCATAGTATACAAGTCTACTCTCCACCAAACAATATGAAAACAACTAGAAAGTTCTTTCCCATACTTTGGAAACCTGTGTCTCTGATCCAGAGACTTTTGGTTGATGAGAATCTCAGAATCCAAACATAAATTCCAAATGTTAAAAATACAATATGTGATTAAACTAACTTTAAAAATAAATAGTTAAGACCCAAACAAAAGTCTACTTCACATATACATTTCAAAAAAATAAAAAACTACATTTCCTAATTAATCATTAAAACATTAAAGTATATGTAGTCATTCAACATTCTTTCTTAATAATAAAATTCACAGTGTGATTTAAATAACATCTGTACCTTTGCTTTTTCTATTCAAATGGTAACTTTTCTTCTCTAATCTCAACAAGCAAAATTTGTTTGATGTTTGATTTTTTTTTCCTTTCAACCCCACTGGTATTTGAACAACTGCTTTTAAATGTTAATACTCTCATAAAATAAAAGGACTATTCATGATAAAGTATTTTCATCATCTATTCAATTTGACCAATAGGTACCAATTCTTACCTTATTTTGGCTCTAATACTAGACTCTATCTACAATTAAAATAAGTCCCTTATGGAGCTTATAAAAAAGAGTAAAGCAGATGTGAAATATCTCTCATGTTAGTCAGAACGATGTAAAAATTAAAGTGAATCAAAAGTATGATGCAAACGTAAAGTGGAAGAAAAATTCCTTGAGATGAAAGTCATCAGGACTATTTCATTAAGGACTTTGCATAAAAGCACTTGAAAGGTGACAAGGATGAGGCACAATCTGGAGCAGCTAGACTTAAAGATACAAAGAGAGTGGGAGGCCCGACTGCTGCCCGAAACTCTGAGACCACTTACAAAAAAATCCTCTCAAGATATAGACACATGCAAGAACTCCTACAGCCCAGAAAATAATGTCAAGAATTAACAAATGAAATCACGTGAAATTAAGATGTTTCTACACAACAAAGGATACAATCAAGTGATGAAACAAACAGCTTCCAGGCAGGAGAAACATCCTTGTCTCTATGTATCTGAGGAAGGGTTAATCTTTAAAGCATACAAATAATTCAAAAAGATAAACACCCAAACTTCAAAAACACTAAAGTAGGCAAATTAGAAGTAGAAATGACCAATGACTGTTTAAGAGCTTCAACCACCAGGAAATGCAAATGGAAACTTCATGAGATGCAGACTCACCAAGGGCAGAATGGCAACCATCAAGAAAACAAATGACACTTGGTTCTAACTATTCTCGATATGATCACCCTGCCAGTGGGAGTTTAGACTAGTGTATCCATGTTAGGTATTTACTATAAAGTTGGACATAGTTAGCACACACCCTGAAGAAACTGTTTAATTCTTCAAGGTCAGAAGACAATCAAGCAGAATCCCCCATACTTGGCTTCTCCTTTGAAATTTTTACTATAAAGTCCTCCAGGACCCTAAGGGCTTTTTCAGTCCCACACCCTCCTAACAGCTTCCCCCTCCAACCTGGGGTCAAGGCTAGGCCAAGTTCCATTCTCCAGCCACAGGAACATTCTTGAGTAAAAAAATTTCAGAATGTTCTAACTGATAGTCACATGACCCTCTGGAAAGTCCCAGGTATAGTTCAAATGTGTGTCATGTTTGCTAGCCAATAGATTTAAAGATCAATATACTTAGCTAATCGGTTTGAACTGTAACCTTGTTGATGTAGCCTGTGCCCCTAAAAAATATAAAAACTGCTTGTAATAACCATTCGGGGTTGCCTTCTAGTCATTCACCTTGACAGACTAACTGAAAGTCAACTCCAAAAGGTCAATGCAGGAGAATAAACTTCTTGCTTTTGCATGATCTGCACCTCGGTGTCTCACTTGGGGGCATCTTGAAGTAAGTCTTGAAGAAGTCAAATCATGGATCCAGGTTGACAACCTGTGAAGTTCTGTTTGATACAGCTTTTCCAGACTGCTTCTCTCTATGTTTTGCTTACTCTCTGGAGATTTCTCTGTCTATATTCTGCTTGCTTGCTATTCTAAGCAGTTTACTTATTGAGCCATCTTTCCAGCCCATAATCCCTCCATTTTAAAGATATCTTTTTCTTTCTAATTGGAACAAGGTAAAAGTCTAAATTCTTATTACTATAATGTAATGTATGTGATTATGAAGTATTAAAATGATTTAAGGAATCTGAAGAGATGTTTCAGTAGTTAAGAACACTTGCTGCAGATGGGAACAAATGCAGAAATCCACAGTCAGAAATAATGCAGAGAGGGAAAGACCTTGGAACACACAGCTCTAGATGTGATGTCTCCATCAAATCCCTTCCCTTGGGGTTCAGAGAACCTACAGAAGAAAAGATGGAAAGTCTGTTCTTTTTATGTATGTATTATGGTTTCCAATTTAGTGTTTTTACGGGATTCTTTAGTATAAGAATGAGTGAGTCTCTGCTTCTCATACCTTTTCTTGGGCACTTTTCATTCTTGTCCTTTTGTTTTATCCTATTCTGATGTGTAAGTTTTTGTTTTACCATATTATATAGTATAACATAATATATTATATTTTATTTACTTAGAAACCTTTTTGTGTTTTAATGAGAGGCAGAAAGGAAATGGATTTAGATGGGAGGGGAAGCAGGGAGGGACTGGAAGGAGTAGAGGGATGGAAAACTATTATCAGAATATATTATGTGAGAACAAATCTATTTTCATTTATAAGAAGGGGAAAAGCTGTTTTCTACTCTTGCATCAGAACTAGAGTTCTGATCTCAACACTCTTCTTAGGAACCTTCCAACTTCTTATAATTTCAGCTCCTGGGGATCTGATACCACAGTACCAATACATGTGTGGCCACACATACATGTAAAAACATACATAAATTTAAACGGTTTATAAAATTTTTTAAATCACATAAACCTCAAAGTATATCAATTCATTCAAATATGTGTTTTATCAAGAAAGATATCATCTATTTAAATATAAATAAAAACTTCTCAGAGCCTCAATACTCAAATGAACCCTAGTGCGTGACTGTAAAACACATTTTGTTTTCCTCAGTTAGAATTTGAAATCTTTGTTACAACAGTTTTAATCACATCATCATTGCAATATGAAGAGAAATAGACCAGAGTTTAGAGGTCAGAAAATACAAACAAAAGCAAAAAGCAAAAAAGCAAAAACAAAAAATAAAAACAAACAACAAAACGGTAATAGGTACCCTGCTCCTAAAGCAGCTATCACACATTAATAGTTTCCACCGCATATATTTTTCAAAGAATATTTCTAACTGTAATAAAAGGCTAAAAAGATATTATATATGAAAACATGTTACCTAATGAAAAACCTCTTTAGCTACACAGTAGTATCTTTTATTGATATGTACATTTAATACTTATTCATTGAATGTTATTCTGTGGTACAAGTAAATTTAAGTTCACTGTGAAAAATGTTTCCTATTATGGTAATTTATATGATTTTCATTGTGAAATCAATTTCTAAGGTTTATTTTTTATTTATTTTTTTATGTGTATGAGTACACTGTAGCTGTACAGATGGCCGTGAGCCATCATGTGGCTGTTGGGAATTGAACTCAGGACAGCCCCGCTCAGTCCGGCCCTGCTCACTCTGCCCTACTTGCTCTGGCATAAAACACTGTAGCTGTCTTCAGATACACCAGAAGAGGGTGTCAGATCTCATTATGGGTGGTTGTGAGCTGCCATGTGGTTGCTGGGATCCAAACTCAGGACCTTCCGAAAAGTAGTCAGTGATCTTACCCGCTAAGCCATCTCGCCAGCCCAGTGAAATCAATTTCTGTTGGCACAAAAATAAGTTTCCAGATGATAAGACAAAACACTTTGAGAGAGTGATGACCAATTTCATACTTTTCCCACAAGTCCATAAAAACTAGATTATTTGTGATAACATTTAAGTTACTACATAGTATCTAATTTGTAATAATAACTTATTTACAACATATTCTTTGAAGAAAATGTATTCTTCAAAATGGATGTCTTAGCTAAAGACGCCAGATTATTTTATTTATTTATTTATTTATTTATTTATTTATTTATTGTTGTATGTAAGTACATTGTAGCTGTCTTCAGACATGCCAGAAGAGGGCATCAGATCTCATTACAGATGGTTGTGAGCACCATGTGGTTGCTGGGATTTGAACTCAGGACCTTCGCAAGAGCAGTTAGTGCTTCTAACCACTGAGCCATCTCTCCAGCCCCAGATTATTCTGAGAACAAGAGATAGCTAGTTCTAAATATATATTCTTTACATGTATAATATAGTAAATATATGTTAAAATACTTATTAAACATATTTTATATTATTTATTATATATGATACATAATATATCATTATAATATATGATTTATAGTATTATTATATATTATACATTATATATAATATAATGTAAATAAATTATAATATATAATAATATATTATAATATGTATTATATATTATACTTATGCAAATTTACTTTTTACTTTATATTTACTTTTTATATATGCATATATAATTAATATCTATTAATTAAATATATGATTATATTATAATATATTATGTCTGAATATATAATTTATTTATAGTAGTAATTCTGATCCCATGACTACAGAAAACTAAAATCTGCAACTTGATAACTAAAACTTGTCCTTTAAATTATGAGGAGAAGTAGTGCGCATCTGTATCTGTGCTCCCTGAGGAAGTTTTATAATGTAATATTCTTTTGGTGATTGGTTATTTGCTTGAGATTTTATTCCTCGTTGGCCAGGAAGATAGGAAGTTGAAGCCGCCCACAAAATAGTCAAGCGTCAGGGAGCAGTGGGGTGAGAGAAGGTGAACATGCATCAGGGTCCAAGAGAGCTGGGTGCCAACTTCAGCTGTGATAGCCAAATAACCGGGGCCGACCCCTAGCCAAACACTGGCCTATTCCTGTAGCTGAAGTGCTTGATCAGTCTCAAAGACTACTTCAAGGAACAACCTCTTCTGACACTATTTATTTTCAGCATCCCAATAGAACAGTTTGGTGCATCAAAGAGTTGAGTTTATTTTTAATTAAATAAGACTGACATCAACTTACTATTTATACATACTAGCCAATTCATTTTTAAAGAGTCCCTTGTCCTCAATGGCAAAACAGTTACTATTGAAAAGGAGAAAATGTACAAAAAGGAAAAAAAATGCAAAAAAAAATTTTTTTAGCTTCCTTCTGCAAGTGTGGCTGGGTGCTGTGTGCCATTTGACACATCGGAGAGGAAGGCACCTCAAATGAATTTATTTATTGCTTTTATCTCAATAGACTTTGGACATATTTGTGAGCATTTTCTTGATTGCTAATTGATATAGGAGGACCCATCTCACTGTGGGTAGTGTCACCTCTGGAAAGAAGGACTTAGGCTGCATAAGAGAGATAGCCGAAAGCAATTGAGAACAAACCATTAAGCAGCGTTCTTCCGTGCTTTCTACTTCAAGCTCCTTCCCTGCTGGAGTATCTCCCCTGGCTTCCCTCGTAATAGGGTAATGGAATGCTACCTGGATGTGTTGCTCTTGCCCATAGTGTTTACCAAAGCAGCATAAAACAAACTAGAATGATCCCATCCTATGATGTGTGCATTACAAAATCATGTAGAAATGTTCATACATAATTTAATTCTCCTTAGTTTTTGAACCCTACATGCTAACAATGTGAATATTTTAATTCCTTTTTTTTTCAAGACAGGGTTTCTCTGTGTAGCCCTGACTGATGGATATTTTAATTCTTACAGTAACCATATACCATGATTTTTTCACAGAATCCTCAACACTAATGGATTTGCTCACAATTTAAACTAAGTTTAAGACTTTATCCTTTGTTAAAGGTTAGGAAATAGTATTTCCCATATTTGTGATTATTCCTTGTCTTTGTCTTTCTTATCTGATTATAATAACAAAATGAAATGAAAAGATAAAGAAGAAACCCAGATTTTATACCCTTGTAGTTGGCAAATGATCTCATAATTTGTCATGTGACAGAAGGACAGCACAGAGTTTAAGATACGTGACAAAGAAAACCATACTTGCTCAACTGGTAACAGTATTTCCTAGAAAAAGTATTAAGATCTTTACTGGATAAAGACAACAAGCAATTTTGCAAGCCAGCAAATTGTCTTCTGAGCAGAATACATAAGGGTCTTGAGAGCTTGATAACTTAGCTAAAACCCTAGTT